>JASANF010002800.1:0-30757 GCA_030248245.1 Trissonchulus sp. WLG1_4 | reverse complement strand
ATGTTCGACCTCGACTGCGTTCATCGTCGGGCACCTTCAGCAAATCGCAACCATTAATTGTTCAAGGTGGCGTCATTTCTTCTAAAGCTTCTTCAACATCGGTATCGACAAACGGCTGTCACGACACTGCATCCATCGCTAGTTGAACAACAGTGATTGTTACGCTAGCAACTGCTGCAATGTTCGCCGTGTATTCGTTTCGTTGGCGAGACTAACATCGGCACACTTCTAGAAAGGCTGCCACATCCAGCTAAGTGGGGACCAGTGGTTTGTTGGCCCCTGTTGAAACTGGCAACTGCATAGGAAGGCCTCCATCAGTTCGACGTCTTGCTGTAGTACAACAGCGCAGCAGTTCTTGCAGGAGTGACCATAAGGAGTGGCTGGGCCCAGTGCCCTAAAAACAGCAAAAGTCTGCACTAAAGTCTGACTAAAAAAAATGCAGGACCCTGAGACAAAAAGAAACACATGATTTCATCATGAAAAGAAAGACTCCCAAGTCATAAAGGGAGCCCTTGTTATTCGCAATGAAACAGCATCGGTTGCTTCTCAGGGTCCAGCATTTTTGATAAACTTTAAAAAGTGATTGTTTATTAACCTGAGCGACGTTTTTTATACTCGCAGCCATATGTTGTCGAATATTGGCTAACAATATGAATCGATAATCAATAAACGTATAATCGACTAAAACACACTGAAGACTGAAACAAAACAAAACATGTGCTTTTATCACGAAAAGAATTAATTTCAGCCATCAAGATTCAGAGTACAGTGAGGAGCAGCTCAAATCACGCATTCTGTTTTTCTTCTACTGTTTCAGCATTTTTTGGTCAAACTAGACATTTTTTGATTAATATGGATATATTATTAACTTCCGAGGGAGCCATTGTTTTAAAAACTTCACACTTCACAGTATGACACTAGCTTATCGAAGAACTATTTGCACTTAGTTGACGCTGTTTGCACTCGCAATGACGAATAAAAAAAACAATAAATCGCTCGCAACTAAATTAGTAAAATCAAAGCTGTAAATTGTCAATTGTCGAGAATAATTTGTCAAAAAGTTGGCATAAATTTTCTCAAAAATCACCTGTCCCGCAATGAAAGGAAGCTGTATTGTTTTTCCTTTGCGCCAAAAATCCCTGATTTGTCGCATATTGCAGCTGTCCAAATGATTTAAACGGTGCCCACATTCTACACGATCAGTAAGCTGAAAATAACTGACATCGATGATAACAGAATAAGCGGGGTGGGAAAACATATTAATATAGAGAGTAGATAAATGACCAAGTGCAACCTACTTGAATCATGTGACAATACAATGGACAGACAGATAAATATATAAACTTTAACCTGATTTAAATCGTTTTCACTAAAAAATCACCAAAACTAAAAATTCTATTAGACATAAAACATATCGTATCTAGTGTCAGATTTATTCAAAACTATCAACTGTCTGCGTCGATTCTGTTGTAGTTTACTTTATTCTCCGCATCCTGAGCACAAGGTGATACATCGTTCTGTCGTTGTTTCCTCTTATCTTTTAGCGTTGCCCCATCCAGTGGTTTGGATCTGTGACCGTTATTTTCAGCAACTGACGGCAAATTTCGACAATAATGACAAATAGTCGGACTGGTTTCTCGACTGGTCGACTTAGCTGGTTCAGGACTGGTTGCTGTGCTCAGGCTCTGGGCTGTCTGGGGTCGGGGGGCCGGGGTTGCAATGGTTGGGCTGCGTTCTTGGCTTGACTCATAGTGACTGCTGATTTTCTCGCGAATTTGACGGCGAAAAGCATTCAACTGATGATCCTAAAATGTTAAAATTCAACTGACTAAAAAATGTTGAACAGTGAGAAAAACAGGTCGTGTGCTTTTTGCGGCTACTTGCTGTACTCTTGATAATGCCAAAATTTTTGTTCTTTTCGTAATTAAATCTTGTTTTGTTTCATCTCAGGTTCAACACTTTTTGGTCAGACTGAAGTTCCGAACTTGATATTTCTGCTCGGAAAGCGTCACCTGTATTGTGCATACATGGAAACTATTGGCTAAACCATGCTTAGTACCAAAGAATCAACCACATTATTTCGGAACAACAGCCGATCTTTGACCCCGAATCCAGATTTTTAGCTTCTCGTCTTTTTAAAAACTAATTGTCTGCTAATACTTTTTTAAAACTAATAGTATGATTAGAATTCGTTACGCCAATATAGTCAGTCATTCAGTAGCAAGCAAAAGGTCAAAAAAAATCGTGACCTTTCAATCGGGACCTGAATTGAATTACTGTGAACAAATAGCAAAGCGCGTCTAACGTGCATACTGAAAGCAGCAAAAAAACTAACTGAAAGCCGTATTTTCGAGTCTATCTCGATGCAAAACTGTCTAGTACCAAAAACATCTACAACATATGTAGTTTAGCTACAAAGTACATACATGCTCGTCTAGCCTCTGGTTAGGGTTAAATCGCGTATCAACATCATTGGCATATTTTGAAAAACCACAGTTGGTTTTCCAATCATTGTTGATGCGGTGTTTATTGACGCTTTTGCTCTTATAGCCATCAGCAGCAAGAGCAATGAAATCTGGCAGGTCTTCCAAATTGTGCTCTTGTAGATCTGATATGCTCACGGGGCCACTGAGCACTGTTGAGCCACTGGGAACACGCTTTCGCTTTGGCGAGCCGTTCACAGAAAAGCTAAAATAGAAAATGGGCACGATATTACCCGTTTAGTTTCCCACTACGTGATGTCAGGGTTATATACGTAATTTTTATTTCAATGTATACACACTGTATATATTCTACAAATAAGGATTACAACCTTGAACTTGACACTTGTTGCTACGACACAGGTCAAAGTTCAGAAACCCACTGTAATCAGAAGTCAGAACATCCAGTGGACAAAAAGCAAAGTTTAATGGTTACATGCATAAACCTGACTTCGGTTCTTATTCAAAAATCAACTTAGCAGCAAATTAGATTGAAATAATTCGGTTCGCAGTCTAATCTTGTTTTTAAGATTATCTAGGGCTAATCTAATACGCGATCTGTTGAACATAAGTGTACCACTAATTGTCGGTGCGTCGTGCGAATGTAAACTTTTGTCTTTACAGACATGAAACAACGCGTTCGACTGATTTCAGTATTACACTGGCTTCATGCATTTCACCCAAACAATGTACTTATTGTTCTAGCCAGTACTATACTTATTACAAGCAGCAAAATCACATGTACATTTTTCAATTAATTTTCGCCTAACTATAACACTAAACTTTGAAAAATATACAAATTGGGTTTAAAAAAATTATGTCCAATTAGCTTACCTAACTTCACTTTGACAAAAAAGCTTTATGTAAAGTTTAGTACCTTCATTAAAATATTTCCAGACCTATGCTGTAAATATCAATCAAGTATATACATAGTTTACCGAAAAACAAAACCGAATTTTCTAAGAACAGCGACAAGCAAGATAGATTTGGCAAATCAAGTTTATAATAGGCATCCTAGTTCTGTATCGCAGTTTTTAAGGGTCTTCATATATTATTTGGGCCGTTCGTGCACGGAAAAAATTGGTCACCGCAGTTCATCTTAAAGTTATCTTATTTATGATGTCTTTAAACAAGAGTACATAATAGGAATAATAGACAAATCCTATCATGTACTATTGCTATAACATATTCAACTACACCAAGCTCAGTTGGCATCAAACTTAAAACTGCTTGGGGAAACAAGTCCGACCAGAAATTGCTAAACACTGAGACAAAACAGATGGTGTAATTTTGATGACTACTCGCTACTGGCTTGCCCTTGATGCTTTCACTTCGTTCTTCTCGTAATGAAATAGCATGGTTCTTTGTCTCAGGGTCCAGCACATTCTACAAAATAAATTTATTTCAAAAACTGTGACCGATATACAGTACTGTGCAAAAAAAAGTTCCCTGTTCGTCGGCGTACGACGAGCTTCGTCGTTCGCGAAAAGTGACGAACGGTGGCCGGAAAGGGACAAACAAAAAATTTTCAAATTTTCACTTTTTTACATTGAAAATGTGTTTTGGAGCACTTTTGGAAAAAATTTTTGTTCGTCACTTTCCGGCCACCGTTCGTCACTTTCCGGCCACCGTTCGTCATTTTTCACGAACGACGAAGCTCGTCGTACGCCGACGAACAGGGAACTTTTTTTGCACAGTACTGTAGGCAGGAAATTTCAACTTTAAACTAAATTTGCCTTGCGCTCAGCCTTGGCCGGAGAGCCAGACTTAGAAACTTTTCTGTTAACAAGCGAAAAACAGGCTGTACTAAAACGACTCTAACTTCATTAATAGTAAATTTTTTGCTATTTTTGAAATCTACACACGTAGACGAAGTGTTTCCAGGCATCGCGGAGTTTCTAGCACATCTGTGGGCTGAGAAATGGAAGGTTAAAGTTCAGGCAAAATTTCCATTTTGACTGTCAAATTTCTACAGTACTGTGCAAAAAAAAGTTCCCTGTTCGTCGGCGTACGACGAGCTTCGTCGTTCGCGAAAAGTGACGAACGGTGGCCGGAAAGTGACGAACGGTGGCCTGAAAGTGACGAACAAAAATTTTTTTCAAAAGTGATCCAAAACACATTTTCAATGTAAAAAAGTGAAAATTTGAAAATTTTTTGTTCGTCACTTTCCGGCCACCGTTCGTCACTTTTCGCGAACGACGAAGCTCGTCGTACGCCGACGAACAGGGAACTTTTTTTGCACAGTACTGTACGTAGAAGTGCATCAATGAGCAACTAAGCCGTGATATAGTCTTCTAGAACGTGTCAGTATGAGTACAATATACTATGTTTTACCACCTTTCAATAGGTGTGGAGCAAAGCAAGCCATCCTGCCCAATTTGATTTGTGAAGGACGACAAGCTCCATATATTTTTAAATGCAACCCCCCCCCCTAATTTGAAAAGGCTTCACTCATAATATACATCATATCACTGAACAATGTCATGTCTTGGTAAGCAACTACTTGGGTCGCCATGTGAAAACTGAAAACTACATTAATATAGCCATCTCATCTTGAAACTAAATTAGATTAAATTTTTATTTGATTTAAAAATAGTGTCAGCTCAAAATAGTGCCATAAAGCAACAGGCTGAATTAGACACCAAGGACGGGATTCACAAAAGTTGTTTCACTTTACAGGAACAGTGAGGACTATATGGGTGGATTTCACAAAGGTGGTTTTACTAAACCATGGTTTTACGTACGTTTTTATATCATTTGCACGTAATTTCATTACGAAATATCGCCTGATTCGTTACGAATTAAAATCTGAAACCTGCAGTGCAGCAGGTCCTTGTTTTGCTGAAATTTCAGCTGAGCTAAAACCATGGTTTAAGAAAATCTACGAAATTCGTAACGAATCAGGTTATATTTCGTCATGAATTTATGTGCAAATCATATAAAAACGTACGTAAAACCATGGTTTAGTAAAACGACTTTTGTGAAATCCACCCTACATGTATGTGTTTTTTATTTTAAGATGACATAAAAAATATAAATAAAAAATTAATGTGAGCTTTTTACACTGTGTTAAGGTTTCCTTGTGCAAATATCATCCGTCAACGTATTTTTAACCTTAAGCCAATTTTTGTAAAGGTGCCTCCCCTAAGCCTATTATTGTACTTTTTACTATAATTTACAGTTAAGGAACTTTGCCTAAAAAATCCTTAAAATTATACCCACGCTTACTCAGTTAGCCATTGAAACCATTAATTATCAGTAGAGAAAATTTAAGACAATTAAGCAGCATCAATTTTTTCTGAAAAACCTATTCAGTGCTTTTTCCATCTTCTTTTGAGTCGTGACGTTGATTAATTTTCTGAAAACTACTTAACCGATGAAAAGTTGTTGGTTGTTTTGATCAGATCGGACCTATGAGATTTCATATTAAGGCTAGTGTAGGCACGCTTCAGTAAGTCAGTGCAGAAAACTAGTACAGATGTAGTACAGATTTTTTTACTCATTTATCACAGGCTACAGTATGAAAATCCTCCTCAATGAATTTTCCATACTTTTTCGATGAAAAAGTTTTTAATTTTAGCAGCTACTCGCTGTACTCTTGATGGCTGAACTATGTTCTTTTCGAAAGAAAGTCACATGTTTGTTTTCCCGCAGTGGTCCATATTTTTTGGTCAGACCATGGGCATTAAAAAAGGCCATTTATAGAAAAAAAATTTATCGTGAATATTTCAAAAACAATAGCCGGTTTTGAAACAAAAAACAAAAAACAAAACAAAAACAAAAAACAGTCGTTACGTTGATTTTCTAAACTCGATCTCAAATACTGCACTTCGTCAGTTCATACCCAATATCAGAAGGCATATTATATAATATCAAGTGCAACTTTTTCACTGCTATACATTGTGAGTTGTGACTAAGCTGAGGATTAAATTGCTTGCTTCAGTCTTACCAAAAAAGTTGCATGCGTCGAAAAAAAAAAATGTGAAGTCCCTTCCGGAAACACATTTCAGGCCCGGGGGGGGCACCCACAGGGGGGGGGCGGGGGGAATACGCTTTCCCCAATTTCCTGTGGTCGACATTTTTGGATCATTTAGGGTCCGCTCTTGCTGTGGCTGGACTTACGCTTGCGTTAAACTTGAAGTACAAGCAGGATACACGTATGAGATGGGACTCCCTCTTAAAACCGAGGAACCGGGGGAGGGTTCCGAAAATATCAACAAAAGCAGGTAAAAATGGCACTTTTTCGACAATTTTACAAAATTTGGAGCACTTTTGGTTACATGTGTGGGTGCAATGAAATAAATTTTAATCAGAAAAACGTTGAAGCACATCAGGAGATTCTAGCAGTTGTAAAAGCAACTACCTGTTATATTTATTGAAGGCACGTTGAGCGCTACCCTGAACAGCGTCCCGCCCAATTTCGACGTCCCATTTGGAAGAGTTTGAGCGGCGTTTAGATGAGTTAGCTAAAAAAGTAACAAAGTGGTTTATAATATAGTTGAATATCAAACTGGTAATTTATCATTTTGCATAATTTTCACGTTTTCGCTCACATTTACCTACACATTCAACGTTGTACACATTTCATGTTAATTGGCTCAAAAAATAGGCTGTTGGGCTGTTTTTCGCTTCAAAAACGTCAAAAACTTCATTATTGTCATTTGAAAATGCCCCCTAGTGCAACTAATACAGCAGGGATAAACATATTTTTCATAAAATATTTCACTTTTTCAGCAATTGTGTTCCAAAATCACGTTTTATCTAGTTATATTTGCAAATCAAAGTTTAAGAAGAAAAAACTTTCCAAAGTTCCACTATCTCATCAACTGTAAGCACTTAGTACAGAGACCCGTACTAAATAATAGTTGGTTTCTTTCATACATTGGGTCAGCCAATAATTTGAGTCAACCATAAGGGGTAAACAAATCATTTAAGCTAATACATACATTATCATCATCATTATGTGTAATGTCTAATTTACCACTTTTAAATGCTGTCAGATAAATACAAAGCAGTTACATATGCGTCAGCTAGGCTAAGCTAAATATGTGCTACAGGTCTAAATCCGCGATACAGAGATATTGTGTTTGTGACATAATGACAGTGGTATAGAAAATTAAGTTAATAGGTTGCACGCACCTGCGACTGTCTACTTTGCATCAGACTCAAAAGTCAATCAATTAATTTTGCTCTAAACTCATTTACTTTAGTAGAAAAGACATAGTCTGTGACTTCGCTGAAAATTTAGTTGTGTATGAAATAAATAGAAAACCTGTCGATGTCGAAGCTTATCGGGGCCTGATCATGACTCAGATTAGATTACCTTTGTCGGCTTTAACACAAATCACAGCTAGTTAGTCCTTTATTTCTTGTAAAACTTTCTGCTTTTTTCTCATTTTTTTTTGTTTCTTTATCATTTTTTACAGTGCACTTTAAGAGATAACCTGTTATTTCAAATAAACAAAGCTGCAGCTGTACCTATATATACCATCAGTAGTCACCAATTCATCTGCAGTTTAAACTCAGAAATTGCCAGTACCGCTTCTTCTTCTTCGTTTCTGACATAGAAGGTTTTCTTTACATTTATATAATTTGATTCAAGTAAAATAAAGAATACATAGGCTGTAAGATTACACGAACTTAATGAAATTTGGGTACCCAAAACGCGGTTATCAAAAGCAGATGGGTAAAGGTGCCAGATAAGATTTACGCTGGCGCTTGGCAGAGTACTATATTGGGTCATTGAGTCAAGTTCACGAACTTAATTTAATTCATGCACACCCTTGGCGTGTTTTCAAATTTTACAAATGCATTTGGCTACCTATTTTGTCCCTGAGAAAACAAACTTATGCACGCTAACATTATTAGAAACCGACACTTAAAACTAGAAACTAACCCTCACGATATTCCGCTTGCTCCTATGGGGCCACGCCACAGCCCAACAGATCTTTAATGTTGATCCTAGACACCTAATACAGTGTTAGCTAGCGTTCACGTGTGAATGTGCGGGGGGGGGGGTTACACGTTTTTTACCGTAGATTTGCATCTGTCACTGTAACCAACTATATGCTTTGTACGTATGTATGTACTTGAAAGATTGGACTTGTTAGAACTAATTTTGATCTGCGAAGTACCTAAGTTTTAATAAGTTTTAACACAATTTCACCTTTTTTTGGTATTATTGAACACAATAACGTATACATTATACAATACAATCACTCTTGTTATCAAATTTGAAGTGACAAATTTACTTTTGTCACAAAAGTATGCAAATCGACCTGTTTGTTCGCCACAATGCTAATCCAATCTTTATAAATCTACACCTACATCCAAATCCCAAGTGATCTCATTTCAATACGCTACAGGAAATTCCCCAGTCAAAAAATCTGATTCATGTTTTTCGTTAGAGCTAATTTAACTAAATGTCCCAAAGTTGAGTTCAAATTGTGTTTTGTTTGACTGACATAACACTATAATTTGAAAGAAATATAAAATCGTCTGTTAGCTGATAAGCTTTGTGATAGCCCGTTGTCTGCTTTAGTCAGCTTAGTCAGTTATGTCTTTCGGATTCTCCACCCCTATTCTTCTCAAAAGAAAGCGCAGCCACGGTAAAATGGTCAATTATACTGTCGACTTTCTGTCACTGAACAATTTCCTCTTATTAGATTCAGACTTTTCTTCAGATCGTCATTCAAAGAGTTATCACTAGTGATTGTCTAATTTATATTCAGTGGGATTGTGTGGCGGGTCGAAAACTTGAACCCGCGGCTAACTTCCTGCTTATTCGATGTATTTTGTGTAACGTCTTAAAGGATCTGAAAATATATAACAGGAGGTATATAATCTTGCGAAGTGGCTTACTACACAGATATACCCTATCTGCAATTTCTCAAAGTTGGTCGTTCTAAGTTGTGTTTGGCAACTGTTGCTGAAGTTGAGAACCGAGAGTCAAAATATTCTAGGCTCCGCATTTTATAAAAAGATGTCATTTGCTGTTACCTGATATTCTTCTCAAACGTATACACAAATATTTCTGCTAAAAACTATTTTAAATTTTCGATAACAACACTCTGTGCATTCGTTCTTATTTATGTGTATGTTACTCTACGTCAAGTATTTCTATTTGTATGTGACTGGCCAGAAACTCACCTGACACTGCCTGCACTGTTAAAATAAAAACAATTCTTTCAAACTTTCAAGTCTATCAAACTTGCTTAGATAGACAAAAATAAGTAAAATCTCAGCTTCCATGGTGCAATTTTTTTAAAATAAATGCAATCAGCCCCATCCAAAAGACCATGTGAGTGCCAGATTCTGTTTACTATTTAGTTCTTCAAAAACAGTATAACTATACTTTTGCAGTTCCGAATGTATGTGTATATTCTTTATATTATTTTAGTAAACACAAACACATTTGTTTGCAACTTACAGCAAAACGCCAATTTGTAAGTACATTTATTATACTAGACCCAAAAACGGCAGAACAATGATTTTTGCGACTACTAGCTTTTCTTTTAATGACTGAAACACTCTGTTTTCGTACTGAAAGAAAACATTTCTCTCGTTTTGTTTCTGGGTCCAGCAAATTTCGGTCACACTTAAATACCTGAAGTCCAAATACTTAAGTCCAAGTGCATGAGCTAGCACACACTAGAAAACACAAGAGAGTATTTTCAAACTTGCCAAGCTGTTTTACACTGCAAAAAGCACATCGCACATTATTACCCATTTCTTACTGTTACTCCCATGGAAATCCCATCTGGAAATAGAATCTTTATTGTAATGACAGTGAAAACTCTTAATTTGATAGCTCATTATTGTTATCTAATCTTCGCTAATTGAGACCACAAAGTCTAGAATAATTTCGTCACAATTCATTACATTTCTTTAGACACCGGCTGTGGCTGCTGGTTTCCTCCGTGCAATTAATTTTATGTTTCTTTGCACAGTGTCGGTCAACAGTTGCTTCCAAAACTTTCCGATACCAATAGGCTCAGGGTCGTGCTTTTTCATTTGTCAAGCTTTATATATAATTTCAATCAGCAAAAGTAACCTTAGCATATGTACCACACGTATTAAATATCCCACATGACAACTACAACAACGACTACGACAGTACAGTGTAGCTGTACTGAACTCTGAGACAAAACAGGTGGCGTAAGTTTAGTGACTACTCCTTTGTCCTTACACTTCCTTCTTTCGTAATGAAACCACGTGATTCTTTTAGCCTCAAGGTCCAGCATTGTTTTTTCCGATTTTAGTATACAAAGCGGTACGATTCTTGGCTAAGCCCTGAACTGAACCTGAATCTTATATAATGCATCATGATACATGTAAGAGGGGAGATATTGGGGGGACCCGCCAAGGCCGGGGGTAAGGTTCCGAAAACTGCAGCAAAAGCGGGTACAAATAGCACCTCATTTCGAAGCTTACGACATTTGTGCGCAAATTTAGCAAAATATATGGCATATACCTATGTACTTTGGGTCCATCATGGGGGGAGGGTCCCCGAAATTTGACCCCAGTATATACAGGTACAAATGTCACGTGCATGATCCACTTGAATTTTAGTAGATAAGTGCGTTTGTTGAAATGGTGTACCATAACGGCCCTTTCACTATCACAATTATTGTACAATTGGAATGTTAGAAAGGCTGTTTTCTTGGAAGGCTTCCACTTCCTAAACTCCAGCATTCAAAAAGAAACTTTTCTTGTCTTTATTTCACTCATTTCTCTTTCACGTGTTCAACTGTGAAAATGAGTTGGCTTGTTTTTCAACCGGTTCAGTGACAATCCACGACTATTTAAGCGGTTTCAGCTAGGAATGTAACTTAGTCCGCCCATAAGAGTAGGTTTGATTTTCTTCTTTTTACTAAAGCGCATCTCCAATGTTGACTTATCAAGCTCATTTTTAATAGTCTATTCTGGTCTAGTAAGCACAAATATTACCCTTTATTTCAAGACCTTAATTGACAGACAGAATTCCAAATGGACTCTGGCATCTATCTAGTAGAGTTCTGATGCTATGAAACTACGCTCCGTAATATGATCTCTTCTAAGCACAGTGACTTCATTCTTTTATGGTTACTCACGTATGGTCGGTTGTGTTGCTCAATAGTACAGCTTACTCGAAATTGACCAACAGTTTTTCACACGCCATCATAAACTGACAATAAAAATAAAAACACTTTCACTAAACCCTATGTTCTGAATTCTAAAAACCTGCCCCCTGCCTCCAATTTAAGAGCTGTTTTCAATTACTGCTACAGTGCTGTCTATCTTATCTATCTATGTAAATGGCAGAATAAAAATTCCAAATTTCAGCTGCTAATGCCGCATCCAGAAACTCTGCTGAATAGGGTCCATCAGCTTTCAAGTTGGACACAGCTGCCGAATTCTTACTCCACTTATTGGCGGAAGCAACTGAATAGTCGTCTCTGCGCAGTTTTCGCATTAACTTTTTTCTTGGAATTTATCCAGAAATTATACTGGTTTTTGATCTTTAATAAGTTTGACCAAGCTAGCTTAACGAACCTAGCGCAGTTATACAGGTTGGTGCCTGCGGTCCTTTTAAATAGAAAGCTCTATCTGTACTCCAGTCACTTTGGGGCATCAAAGCAACTGTTTTCAAGTCCCATACACCTGCTACTTTCGTTCCGTAACAGCCCAGCAAGATATTAAATACAGAGCTTAAAATTGCGGTATATAGTGTAACTTACGAGGCGCTGTTGCGTTTTGCTCGGACTAATTATATATTATTACGCATATAAAAAGGGAACACAGTCAAAACCGTTTCGCGTTTGTCCCCTCCTCCTACGCCTATCCCTACACTGAAGCATACACCAAATCTCTTTAAACTTTGCGTGAACGTAGTCGTATCAAGTCCACAGTCACACTTCAAAGATTCAAACAGTTATATACTAACGCTCAGCCTCCGAATTACATACGCTAAAGCTAACGAGTAACAACTATAGTATTAGATCTATATAGGTAGAAATATTACTAAAAGTTTTACGCCCCCCCCCCCTGAAAAAAAATTCGTCGCCCCCCTCCCCCCCCCCCGAAATTTCAGCCGCTCACAGCATCAATTTTCAATCGGAAAACTATATATAAATTTTAAATGCGCGGTAATTCGTAGCTGCATAATTCGTCACGTAAACCCATTACAAATCGACTGTGGGATTTGTAAAGGCTTAAATAAACTTACGCAAAATTACAGACATAGTTCACAAATTGCTATTATAGCATAACAGTATAGTTATTAAATCAAGTTTTGAAAAAACACGACAAATTGAGTTGATATGGTAGATTGATACCTAGCAATTACTGATCAATTAATGAGCACATTCAAATCCAATATACTATATTAATTAATTATATACATACTTAATTTTACAGTTATTTTTTTAAATAATGCTTTTATGAACTTTAATTGATTCTAACAAAAGTACATATACTTAAAAATCTGAATATCCAAATGGGCCAATTCGAACATAATAAAATGATAATCTGATTCGTCATTGCAAAATGGTTATTCCAAAACCACTTAGCACCAGCTGAGCAGGATAGTTCATCTGTCACACAGCGCTAGCCCAGCTAGTGTTGTATTAAACTAAAGGCTGACCAGAATATACTGAGCGCTGAGACAAAACAGAACATGTGATTTCATTACGAAAAGAACACATTTCTGGCAGCCATCAAGAGTAAAGTGAGTGCTATTATTAAAATCAAGTCCCCGGTTTTCTCTCAGTGTTAAACATTTTTTGGTCTTGGTCACTTTAGCTCTTCGCTCAGTTTTATTTTTTTCAGAATCAATGAATTTATCGATAAAATTTATTTCCTGTCAAAAGCCATTCGCTTTACATATCACACCGAAACCTTGGTCACACAGTCACATGCATTGGCAAGGATCGTTTTCACAATTATCAGTAATTAGTTAGATTAACACATTTACCGCCAAAAATAATACCTACATTTTACACAACATTTTACATTTATTTATGTCACAACGGGCGGACATCCCCGCTGCAAAAATAAGTGGTCCCTCTTTTGTCTAATAAAAACAAGATTTATCGCCAATGACAATTGTTTTTGTTCTACACTCAACCCCCCAACTTGCTGCGTAGGTATTTAAAGGACATAGATATTTAATGTATGACAACTCTGTCAAAGAAAGCTTGGAAAAAACGACTGCTTTCTTACTTAGTTGCGTGAAAGCAGGTAATTAGGCTGCTGGTGCTCATCCACTCTAATGGGATCCAAATTTTTGGTTTAAGTAAATAAGTTGAAAGCTATAACGCATTCTAACTGCAGCCAAAAACGAACTGGTAAAATGCTCAGAGCAAGTGCTTTTAGAGCTTGACTAGAGCTGTGTGTGTGTGACATTGGACTTTAACGTTGCATGGCAATACAATGGTCTACTGAAGTGGAATACAAAATACTCTGACGCTAATTGAAGCATACGTTCACTTTTATATAATTACTCATCCTAGTACGTTTCCAACAAGTGTGAGTGATATAAACTGATAGCGTTGTAGGAGCACACTTTTAATAGTGATGAAGCTTCTCCGAAATAGCACAAGTGCAACAACGTTCGACCTTTGAATGGGCTGAATCGTTACCCCTTCACAAAGGTAGTTCGTGCTACTCCAATGTGATTTTGACTTCACACTTTTTCGTCCGCAACATTCGTGATAGTGATGTACTGTATTGTACGGCCCACGGCACTGCATTGTGATAGATGATACACTATATGTTTATACTATATAATGTAGTATAAACAACCCCTCTTCAATCCCCCAATAACTCAAAAAATCTCATCAACGTTTAAGGTTTGGCCCACTATAACTAACTGAATGAAAGTTCCCTGCTATATTTTTCCTTGAAGGATAGTAATCCAGTAATAATATTGAAAGTCACAATCTTAGCTACTAGCCTGCTCTAACAACTTGACATGTCTCATCTTACATTAATGTGTTTTCTATCGATTACGTGTTTTCTATCGTTCACATAACTCTAATCTCGAAAGTTTATAAATCTACTTCGTTTTTGTTTCATACATTGCTAACGTATAGACAGATAAGCATAGCTAAGTAGTGACTTCAACTGCTATGACGACTTGATTCCTAATGAAAATTGTGCAGTATAGAGACTTAATTATCTAGTCCTGTGTTGATACTCATCCATTAGCATTTAATTAGTTGTTTTACCACAAAATAAGTGGTTTAATGGGTCAGGCGAGGATAGAGCAGGTTCACAAAATACTGTGTAAAGAATTATACGCTAATTTCTGCAGCCCACTTAGTTGTACGCCTGATACATGCATTGTATCATAAGTCGGACTAAATATTTTTCACAAAAGGAGCGTAATTAACGAAATCTGCTGCAGTCAGCTAGATCTAGCCAGTTTGTCCAACATCATAAATGAGAAAATTACTTTAGAATTTGCTATGCTAAAAAGGTTCTAATGTGAGACATTACAGTTACACCTCTAATCTGCCAAAGTTACCTGTAATATTTATATAGCAGAATCTTACACACAGATAAGTATATAATACTACCGTTGCAAACGACTTTTGACGTCACAGCAAACAAGCAGATAACAAGTGACGTTTTAATGCTAATTATGTTTGACATTCTAGCTACGGATGATACTGCATTTTCCGTCGCAAGCCAGTACATAATTTTTCTGCTTTAATTATCTTTGGTTCGTTAATTTCAAACCTCATCCTGTCCCTGAGTAGCCGTTATAAGACCGTCACTTCATCACAAAGGAATTTGGATAAAACATTAGTCTGTCTTGAAAGCGAAAATTTTTCCAAAAATAACAATCTTAATCCAGCGGTTCTTGGATGGGAATGTTACCTTACAAAATACATAGATCCAAAAAGTGTCCATCGCCGTTACGATCCACCTATTTTTTGTTACATCATATTAAATCTTGAAGCTAATTTATTCGTTGGCAGATTTTTGAAGGAACAGCAGATTTTTAAAGATTTCTTGTCACAGCCCAAAGGAACAGCAAACAGCAGTTGCAATTATAGGCACGTATAGGCTAGACTCTACGGACGCTGCTCAAGTATAAATTTGGTTCCGTTTGACAAAGTAGATTTTTTGTAAATGAAAAGAGAGCGCGTAGATAAATTATGCAATTTAATATACAATCCGAAATCATTCAAATATTGCTTGGAAACTTGTTATTAACGACGAAGTACATGTCACATAATGGTCAAACTCATTACCAACAATTGGCACCTAAAGGTTACTTTTCACTTTGTTGTCGGGTAAAGACAATCATCTGTTTCTATTGATGCCTTTCATGCTTTTGATTTTAACTTTTAATCATAAACATATTTTTTGGAAACAACGTTCCCAAAAGAAATCTTAGGAAATTGTAGGAGTTTATAGGACTAAGCAGAGAGACGAGGACCCATTAGATATGAAAATTGAACAACAGTGAATTAATAATGAATAATAAACTGCCTTGCCCTACCTCAGATTAGCTTTAGAGGAGTGCATACATTTATAGATACACACTTTACATTAACCAGAATAAGAGTAATATTTTTATCGTATATTTCAGAGTTTGTTTGAAATCACATATTGTTTTTGTCTTACGGGCAGATAAATTTTTATAGAGAATAGAGAAAGCTGAGAATTCAGTAATAGTTTAAACATAAATAAAATCCTTCTCTATAATCATGCATTCTCCAGTTTGTTTGGCAGCATGTGTACAAAATTCGTTTTTATTTACAACTAGATTTTACCTATTTTCAGACAGAATTATGCTTTACACTATCCAATAAACAACTGCCAGTATATCAACTGCAACGTTACCAATATATAATTCACGAAAACTGAATACTGCTGACACTTTGACCAGCTTTCTTTCACCATGGATGCGCTAAATTTTTCAAACGAATCTATCGAGTCCCCGATGATGAACATGTCGAATGATTGTTTTGCAGCCCAAATAATGGGTCCATTGCAAAGCGTTTGTTACAACATTATCTTGCCAATTTTAGTAACCTGTGGCTGTGCAGGTAACATCATTGTTTTCACTGTATACAGCCAAAAAGCAGAAGGTGCCATATGCGTCGCAAAATGCCTGCAGGCTCGCGCCATTTGTGACATTATTTGCTTAACGTCGGCCCTTTGTTTGTTCACCAAGCAAGCATTCTTTGCTCGCATTTCTGAAGTTGTTTTAGCAACCATATTTGGTTTTGTTCACGCATCACGAACTGCTTCTGTTTGGCTTACGGTACTGATGATGATTGATCGGTTCTTAGCTATCCGATTTCCATTTCAGCATCATATATTCATGACTAAACGTCGAATGAAAATATTTATCTTTGGTACTGTGACTACCGCTGCATTTTTCAATTTAACTAGATTCATGGAAATTCGAGTGCAAACATTTTTCATTTGTAACCAAAGCAGCTTAGCATATATAGCCGTGGCAACGCCGCTTCGAGTGGATTTATTATACAGCCAAATTTATGTTCTGTGGATGAACTTACTATTACTTTACTCAGGGCCATTTTTACTGATCTCCACTTTGAATATAGTCATATATCACGGTCTAAGACAAGCATCAGCCCATTTCAGAAAGAAGACGAATCAGGAAGAAAAATCTATTTTAAGAAAGACCGGGTAAGGAGATTTATAACAGTATAAGCTATGTATATTAACCATATTTCCGCAAAATTTTTATGTTCTATACTAGTATACTGTTCTTGTTAGTGTTAGTATTGTCATAGTTACTATAGTATATATATATATATATATATATATATATATATATATATATATATATATATATATATATATATAGTATATATATATATATATATATATATAATATGCGGATATTGATAATATTTGTGAGCGTACATTTTCTTACTACGATTTCTACAACTGTCAAGGGCTACAACTATGTCAATGTTTAGTGTCAGCCTTAGTAATTTTTTCTTAGTCAACAGCATTAGTGTCTTAAACTTTTACGCATACGCCTAATTGAGTTATATTATTGATTGTTTAATTTGCTTTGCAATTTAGGCATCGTGGCAGTCGACAACGAGAGCGGAGCACTACAATGATGTTGGTGGTTGAAGCTATCGTGTTTCTTGTCTGTAACACAACACCGCTAGTACTGAACATCATTGAAGCTTATGATGTCGACTGGTTTCACCGCTGGCACAAATTGTCAAGACGATTGCAATATATCAGCAACGTGCTGTATTTGGCCAGCTCTGCCTCCAGTTTTATTGTGTTCTATATTTTCGGAAGTGAGTTTCGTCGATCTTGTCTGGCCAGTCTACCTTGTCGATCCTTGAGAACAGCGGCTCGTTCAACAGCCCTTTGTTCGGTCAATCACACTATCACTGTCACAAACAATGTCAAAGGAAAATTCACAACGCCGAACGGAAGCTACATAGAAAATCCCATGACGATGCGGTGTGACTCAATCAATTCATTACGAACGGAGGATCAACGATTGTCTACACAATCTTTGGCTACAACAACTGGTGCCTGTCTTAATGACAAATCACTAGTGCCGCACAGTTCTACTACTACAGCGTTAAATGAACACACTATTTTTAAAAATCAATTGCTAACAAATGTTCACGCCTGTGAGTGAATGAATAATGTACAACTGAATCGCCATTATTACGCCTTTCCAAGATCCAACGGCATCCCGCACCGATATAACGCAAACATCTTTAATGTCACATTCTGCCAAGCAAGATGCTTTGGTTGCCAGGTGAACTAGTTACGTACCTCAGATAGAGCTCACAAACGCCTGGATTACTCACAAAACTATATTGGTGACAATTGGACAACTAAGAATCAGCAACCTGCAAACGGTTTATTCTGATATTATATGATCTAATAATCAAATTTTGTTAAATACATATACTTGTGTCTGAACCTGAAGCAGAAAATGTTTTTCACACACACTCATATATATATATATATATATATATATATATATATATATATATATATATATATATATATATATATATATATATATATATATGTATATCATATATATATATATATATATATATATATCATGTGACCTGCTTGTCTTAATAAAAAAATGAGAATTAAACAAAGCGCGTTTACTAATCTGCCTTAAGATCGGTTCATACTCGTCCTTGTCCATGAGCTATTCCAAGAAAAATACCTGGACCAAAAATTGTCTTGCCCAAATTCTTGGGACTCTCACCCACGCCAATTGATTTTTTGGAAGGGGGCCCACCCTCAATCACCTCTCCTCATACAATTATGCCAGAGTATATCGTCAAGGCCACATATCAAAAGTGGCAAGCCCGTCTGACGTTGTATTCAGCTAAGTGGATTTTTCACCTAATCTGTTTGGTTTGATTTTTGTAATCTAATTTGGTAATGATAACTGATGAGTGCTATAAGAAATCTGAGAAAGAAGACTGGAACCTAATTAAGATTCCCACAAACACTTATATGAAAGCAGAGTAGATGTCAGGCATCAGTCAAATGGAAAAATCACAAAAACGCTTCCGGGCAACGTTAGATGTGTCACTACTCACTACGCCCTGACATATTCTTAGGTAATATTCCACGGGGGGGGGGGGCGCACCAAAGTCACGATGAGACAGTATTTCTAGGCAAAAATGGTTCTTTACGTAATTATAGCTTCACTCTACTAAATTTAACAAAAAAACAGAAAACCACATTACTACATGAGACATCGCTACGATTGAAAATGTTTCAAAAAAATTAGACTATGGCGGGAGGCGTGACGAACGCCCAAAATGGGGGGGGGTGCTCCGGACCGGCAAATATAGGGACGAATTATCTCTGCCGCGAATAAAAACTAATCACAACTATTAACGACGTCTGGTAACACGGAAACGCATGCAAGTTCTACGATTAGGATTAAACTGATTTTAGGTCGATGTTGGCCTTGCAGTGTTAAGAATATTCTTAGACTATAAAATGCAATCGAAAATTAGGCAGCAGTTTTCACTATACTGTCAATCTTTCTCGGCAACAATGTTAGCAATCAGCATTAATGGCTTAAGGCGGTGCTGTCGCCAAAGCAGTTTTGCTCATGGGTTGCAAAAAAGAACTTTTTCTTTTGAAATTTTACGTTCACGGAGAAACTTGTACAAAGCTGTATGGTGTCCAATAAAGCCCGGTTCATAGTTGTCCGTAAGGGCTGTCCGTGTCCGAGTCCGTGTCCGTGTCCGTAAGAGTATTTTAATTCACACTTGTCCGGATGTCCGTAACAAGTTGTCCGAGAGTGTCCGTAAAGGCTGTCCGGATGTCCGGAAGACAAGTTGAATTCAGTTCAACTTTTGTCCGTGTCCGTAAGCAACCAGCCAATCAAATAAAAGCTTTATTAGTCACGTGTGTTTGCGTACACATAAAATTCTTCCGCGGGTTGCAAAATTTTATTAAATTGTTCGTAATATGAGCTCAGTAGCTGCATTTTAGTTTGCTTAGAACGTTTTTATTGATTTTTTGAAAGTTGCTTTCTCACACGCTTGGTACGCTGCAGAATGTATAGGCGTTATTTTATATGCATACGCACTGTCCGTAGCGTGTCCGTAGAAGTATGAATTAATGCTGCTTACGGACACGGACACGGACAAACGCTACGGACAACCTTCCGGACACGGACACAGACTCGGACACGGACAACTACGGACACTTCCGGACTACTATGAACTAGGCTTACGAACTTTCAGACTCTAGACTACCAGTATCGACAAATATCTTGGACCCAGGGGGGGGGGCGGCGGGTCGAAATTTTCGACCCGAGACCCAACCCAACCCGCGGCTCCACACTCGTGGATAACCCGCGACCCAACCCGCGCCGTAAACGCCAACCCGCGACCCACTTTGACCCACCATTCTATGTGTAACCTACCTGATGATCAGGGGCGTAGCCAGGATTTTAAAAAAGGGGGGTCGGACTTTGTCCTTGTCCACTTTTTACTTAACGGCTACGTCTAATTTAGAATTTTTTGATATTGCGTGCTTGTAATAGGCATCAAAAACCACCAAACTCTTTGAAAATAAAAAATTGCTTAATTTAAAAGTAGCGTGTGTGTGTGTTTTTGCTTAATAATAACCAATATTCAGAGTATAACTAAAAAAATAAAATGTCAAAACTTATGCAGTTGAAAAGCCCAATTTATGCGCTTTCATTTGACATATAGATCGTCCAATTCGGTCAAGTAGTCTAAAGTTAAAATCCTACAATTTGCACGTAGTTTTAAATCCGAATATTAAACGGATTTAAATAAATCCATTTTTGGAATTGGATTTTTGCTCAGCGGACTTAATTAAGTCCAGCAGCACGTTTAATCCGAAAGTATTTTGGGAATTGAAACGGATTAAAAACTTCAATCCGGTGGTATTTTAGGAATTGGATCGGACTAAAATAAGTCCGTTTAGTCAGTCTGAAACTTTGAATCCGATAAATCCGAAATCCAATTCCTAAATTCCAGATTTAATTAAGTCTAATCCGTTAAGTCCATTCTAAGTATTGGCCCTAAGTCAGCGGTTGCAGGGCTCTGGGGACGGCAGCCCCCAGAAAAAAATTGGAATTTTTAAATTTTTAGGCCAAATTTGGCCAACTAGAGACGTACCAGAAATTTTTTCCGACAGGAAAATTCAAACAAAAGATGGGAACATCACATCAGTGTATTACACAATTAAATGCAGCATAGTGTGCTCTTCTAGACATGCATAGGCTTTGATGAAAGATAATAACAAGGAATAGTAAGCCACAGAGTTGCAGGAGTCTGGGCCTGGGGGCGGCAGCCGCCAGGAAAAAAACGAGAATGTTTTATTTTTAGGCCAAATTTGATCAATTAGAGTTAGAGATGTATCAGAAATTTTACTCGGCCGGGCGATAAAAACCAAAAGAGGGACCCTTGTTGACGATTTCTTCAGGTTCCACCAAAAGAGAGGAGAAGTCGCGACCTCCGCGACCCTCCCCCCTTGCTACGCCCTTGCTGATTAATTGACACATTGCCAATTTGAACGCATTACAGCTACAGCACTATTACGCAGTACTCAAAATTATGTAAAATAAGAGTCCGACGTGGCAACGTCAGGATTAGCGGTTCGGAAAAAATTTAGCGACCCGCGCAGCCTGGGGTTGACCCACGGCTCAAATTTTCCGACGCAACCCAGCCCAACCCGCGGGTACCCACGACTCGCGTCCACCCCTGCTCGGATCAACTGCCATTAATTGTAAACCATACATTACACATGAGGGACAAACAAGATTAGTAAAACACGAAAGATATCAGATATCAAACGAGAATAACTCCAGAGCCACTAAGGCAATTTGCACTAAATGTTGTATACATAAACTACAACATATGTGCTTTCAGTCTATGTAAACAAACTCAACAAAAATACTGATAATTGTGACGAAATTATCGAATGTGAATAGGTTTTCAAAACGTCATTTTTCCGACCTTGCGACTTCATTGCAAACTGTGTGCTGCACCAGTTTTGCTGAAACTTGGGAAAAATATTTGCCTTGCCCTTAACATATATTTTCAAAATCAGAAAGAACAATTTCTAACATTTCACTTCACTGAACAAATTCCACAGACATCCAAAATGGACTGCTTTCGCGACACTACCCCCTTAAACAGCAATTAACAGCTATCAGCGTCAAATTTTGAGTTTTAGAAAACTTTTTTAGCACAAAAGAGCAGGAAGGCTTTTTCGACTAGGTCAAGTCAGAGGGGGCCCTGCCCACACCTGGTCCCCTTACTTAATCCACTTACGTCCCTGTGGGTCCACAGTCACTGCATGCCCGAGACGCATCAGACACACTAGACTTATAGTAACAACTAAAATAACAAATCGGTATTACATAAAAACATTTTACTGAATAATAAACTACGAAGTCCAAACCGTATACTTCATGTACATGGTATCATCTAGACATCTGTAATATGTACGTTCGTCGTTAGTGTTTGTGACCGGCCGGCTTTTACCGGAGTGACCGGCGGCTTACGCGGCCAGTCACAAACACTATTCGTCGCGCCAAGCCAACCTATTTAGACATTATATTGTACTGCCTACGCTTGGGCCAACTCCTAAAACGGAATAAACGGAGTATATATACTAAAAAGGATACTTATTTTGGTTCCCGTCTAAATTATTGTTTGATACCGTCTAAACTAGTTTCGCAAATTACTGCCGAGTCCCGTCTATACCAACTTTTGACCTTTGTCAGAAACGGGCAAACTGTTTGTCGTCTCAACAGGAACAGGGGTGGCTTGTAATATTGTGATTAAGACCACTCATGCAGGATATACCTACATAAATAACTTAGATATGTTAAATAAATAAAATTTCTGGCACAAGAGTATGTCTAGGATACAAGAGTTAAGGTGGTAGTTACGTTTTCGAAAGTTTTTATAACGTGCTATAACTTTTGATTAACTCCATGAATTTAATAGCTGTCTTTTTCACGTTAAAGAACTTGACTGAAACTACACTTATGCACTACATCTAGCTTAAGTCTGTAACAAGCTAGTCAGCAGACACTGTCAAAGTAGTCAAATTTCGTGAATTTTTGCAGTTTTCTTGTTTTGCTTGTAAAATTGACAGTGTAACTCCAACTAATTTCATTCTTTACACCAACATAGCCAATAACAGGGTGAATTTTAATGCTAAGTTTGGTGCATTTATATAATGCAGAAAAGAAGTTACGGACCTTCAATTTTGAATTTTTTCGAATTTTGACAAATATACGAATTTTTGAATCTAATTTTTTCACGAAATAGGCTAAATTAATACAAATAAAAAAATTGACACATCAGAAATTGTCTAAAAAACATGTAAAATAGCGCATGAAAATATTGCAACATCGAGACTTGAGATTTAGTCCACGGAAGTACATTTTTACAGATTTCTGTGAATGAAATTGATGTAACGCAAAATGTAAGTAAACAAAATTTTTGAAATTTTAGTATAAAGTAGACACATATGTGTACCAATTTATCCCAAATTTTGAACAAAATCCTTCTGGTAGTTGTGAAGATTTGTGGACTTTTGTGTAATGTACTTTAGTTCAAAAAGAAATGTGAGAAATTATTTTTAGGTTATATAGTTAACTCTTTTCAGTTTTACGCTCTTATTCGGAGCCAACTGAATCTTTATAATTTACAGTCTCTTGGTGCTACGTTTTTAAATGTATATATGTGTCGACTGCGTGGATTGTAAATCAGTTTATGGTGGTAGTTGCGTTTTTCAGGTTTTTGTGATTTCTAAGGTTGTAGTTGCGTTTTCGAGGTTTTTGTGATATAGTCAGAGCGGGCAAAAAATACGATCGAAAACATAGGGTGGAACAATACACCCCTCTGCCTGTTGAATACATACAAAGCAAGCACTACTAGTTCTACATTACATAAACCTATGTCCTTATCATGCCCAGAGGATCATGGGAGATACCATATGATGAACTACCATATCTGGGGCTATGCAACATGACTGGTCAGTAGTCTATTCTAGTGACAGGATCTTTGAACTGTTTTTATGAGGAGTTGTAGGCCTCTGCATTTGGCCGGCAATTTTTAGTCCTACTGACACACCGGAAGTCTATGCTTCATTAAGCAATGTGCAAATTTGACTGTTTTTCATCGCAAAAGCAGTATTTTCTTTAGGGTCACATAATATGAAATTCGAATGCAACTGCGGCAGTCTGCTTTTTGTGCATCGAATACAGCGAATAATGTAGTTTATTTCTAGCATTCAACTATGGCAGGCGCACAGTTGCCATGTTGATACTCTAGGGAGAGGGACATACTACATATGCCTGAGCGATGGCGCAAATTTTTACAAATTCTCAAATTTGAGCGCTTATAACTCACAAACGGTGCGCCCTAGACCCTGATCGACTGATTATGTTTTGTTCACCATTCATGTCTCTATCGTAGGTGGTTTCGCGATTTCTCTACGACGCACGTAGCTCGAGCAATGTCAGAAAAACCAGAAGGTGTCAGAATGAGACTGTCTAGCCAGTGATACTCTGGGCATTAAAGGGTTAAACATTGGTTAGAC
Source organism: Trissonchulus sp. WLG1_4 (assembly GCA_030248245.1). Classification (NCBI taxonomy): domain Eukaryota; kingdom Metazoa; phylum Nematoda; class Enoplea; order Enoplida; family Ironidae; genus Trissonchulus; species Trissonchulus sp. WLG1_4. Next base: position 6,191 of record JASANF010002800.1, on the reverse strand, counting down.
ATAGTCATAACCTATCTTCAGCTTAAAATATGAAGCGGACAAAATCATGGCTATTTTGCAAGGGCCAACAAAATTTTTACAACTTCTTTTGTAGCGAACGACCTGAGGTAAAAATTTGCCGGAGCCGGAGGCAGTGTTTTTCAAAAACATTTCAATTTGTAAAATGTTGACAATTGTGAAAAAATCTTCAATTGTTTTCGAATCAGCATTCTTTAGTTTTTCAACAGTCACGCCCCATTTCTATAATATGTCTTTACACACTCATATGACCAGTAGTTGCCCACACTGACTGGTCCCGGTTTTGGGTGATCTCACAATAAATTTTCATCAACTTCAACACTGATAAAAAGTCAAAAATTTGGTCAAATTGACCAGTGTGGCATTTTGACTGCGGTGCCAAGAAGGGCGTAGTCAGGCGTCACAGGGAAGGGGTTATTCAGGGTGTCCGTCTGAACCTCCCCCTTTTAGTCAAACCTTGCAAAATTGTCAAAAAGCGTATATATTCCCAAAAAAACAAATTTGGAAAACGTTGCATTTTGTATAACATACAATGCCGTAAATGTTTCTAGCTTCCGGGATTAACGCCCCGACCCCTGTAATTTAAGCGAATATCAGTCGCGTAGCCAGGAAAAAATTTTGGGGGGAATGACTTTTCGATTTCTTGTAATGGGTGAAATGACCTTTTTTAGGTAAACCCAAAAAAGGTTTTGGCTTAACCCAAAAAATTGCTGAATAACAGTGCATGCAAACATTGTACTAAATTTGACCGGCGAAAAACATCACAGCTAAGAGTTCAAATCACTAAGTCACGTAATTACAAGCGTATAGGAGACTGGGGGCGGCAGCCCCTGGAAAAAAAGTGTGGAACTTTTGATTTTCAGGCAGAGTTTTGTCAAATGGAGACGTAAAAATACATAATACTAGAGAAGGGTAGTCACCTTTATTACAACTGGCAGTAATATAACTACTGTAACCGACTAACCGCTTCGTTAACCTTGTGAATTTCTCTCAAAATTAGAACTTTTTGCCAAAGTTTGAACATTGAAAATTCTCAGGCTCCGGCACTTTTTTGGCCGGAGCCGGAGGCTCAAATCCGGCCGGAGGCGGAGCCGGAGCCTCGCGGGTTCTACATGTTTCCGACACCAGCTGCGCATATGGCATAGTCAACTACCGTACTTCCCTATTGGTACTGGTTCGCACGTACATGAGCCATCTTTTTTTACCCCCCATTTTTGGTCGATCTGGGGGAAAAAATGCGGATACTTTTTGCTTCGAAAAATTCGAAAAGAGTGTACTAAAATGTAGCTGTGGTGTTATTGGGGCTTCAATTTCATTTGCCTTTTCCTTTATTATGCGAGTTTAATTAAAAAATTGAATAAGTTTGAGTTGTTTCATAACTGTTGAAGCATTTTGGTCTGCGGTTATTGGATGGGTCAGAATCGACCCGTATTTTTTCCCCGCGACCGTATCTTTTTCCCCAAAATTAATTTTTCGACTTATATAAAATTAGCAATGCAGAGAAAAAAAGTTTAGTTTACAGCAACTCCGCGAGGTATTGTTGGAAAAAGGCTTGCCCGAGAAACTTAATCGAGCAAAGCAGAAAAACCTTGTACTCATATTTTGAATTCTTTTCACCCCATCTAACTATAGTAGTGTTTTCCAGCTTTGTGTGATTTCTATGTATATAAACTTTACCATACGTGGGCAGGTAGCGGATTCTAGCGAGGGGTGAGCCACCGGGGGGGGGGGGGGGGTGCGGGGCAACTTTTTCGGCCATTTTTGCTTCGTGAGCCACCGATTATTTCGATATTTGCTTCGTGAGCTCTCTTCAGATTCAGAACATTCTGGGAGGGGGGGTGAAGCACCTGTCTGGGAGGCGGGTGACGATATCTTCTGGGGGGGGGGGGGTTAAACCCCCCCACGCCCATGTATGAACTTTACACCCACAGAGCTCACGTTACAAATGATGCTTGAGCATGCATTTTTGGCACAGTTGAGGTGGTAGTAACGATTTCGACGATCTCTTGGGGATATTAGACTTCTCCAAAACCTCAACAACTTTCAGCTCCAACACGTCGCACGGGTCAGGGCTGTGGCGCAAACTTTTTTGCAAAAACCTATATAATATCTTGGAAAGGACCTTTCTTTGCCGCGACCTATCCGATTCAGGTGGACTGAACGACACGAAAACTTGAAAAATACGGTTTTTCTGTGAGTCACTATATAAACTTTCTCAAACGTACCAAAACTAGACCGGAAATTGTCAATTAGATCGTCAACATTGCGTTGCGATTTCCAAACGTGTGAGCCAATGGTGTCGTCTGGATTATTGAGTAGAAACGAGTCTCGAGCACTTTTTCTTCGACTTCGGCTAGCTAAAATATTTTTGACTTGACTACGGTTATATAATATATTTTCGACAAAATTTTCGTACCGGGAACTTGATTTAGGAAAGTAGGACGTCGTAGTCCATCCGGTACCTATCTCCTGTCCTGTTTGTGCAACGATGCTCAGAACACACTGCAGATGTGGTTGTTGCTATTCAATTACTTCACCTCACTTACTTATATAATATCTGATGCCTAAGAACCAGCAAGCAACAGTCGTAAAGACAGCGAGAACTATCTGCATTTTGACGAAATAAGCAGAAGAGATATAATATAAAGCCAACTAAAACGCAAACAAACAGACACACCTTTCAGCTTAGATGATGTCATTTTGTCCAGCAGGGCAGTATATCGATCAATTTGGTCTTGCAAGGACTTCACTTGCTGTTCACCTTTCGCACAGTCCAGCTGTGTTAGCCTGTTGCGAAGCTGCGATAGCCCAATGATGATTTCTAATATTAGAAAAAAGTATAAACATATAATTTGGTTTATTGCCAAATCTAAATTTTGCTTATTTTGTTAACTGCAGTGACAAGCACATATATTAACCCACTCACTCACTATATACGCTGCTACGCAAATCAACAATCATCTGTGCGGCTTACGTAACTTTTAAAGGCTTAGTATGAATCACAACCATTTTTAGAGACAAAAACGGACTGCAGAGTTTTCCACCTATACTATATATTATGGGTTCATTCAAAAGTGCCAAGTTCTAATTGGTCCAGTCTTCTGTTGCCGACATGACATCTTTTTGCACTGCCGCAGTGTAGTGCCGTATTATTTGTATGCACGATCCCTTTGTGACTTTGTGTTATTTTTTGCTCAGTTTTTATGCGTTTTTTGCGCAGGCGCAGTCAGTGATTACGACAGGTCCCTAGCGGTGAGTTTGATTTTTTGTATATATCAAAAAAAGTTCCTACCACCCAGAAGAGACTGAAAGGGAACGAAATTTAAAAAACTCGACGATTCGAGAAAAGACTCAACAAAATCTAAGTCTGGTCAAACTAAATGTGAAAAAGATAAGCATGAAATCACTGAGGAGTTCTGTTAGGATAGAGATATTTTTACTAGGGATGGGACCGAAAAAAATTTTACCGAATACCGAATACCGAATATTCGGTTTTTCTTTTTCGGTCGAAAACCGAATACCGAATACCGAATAGTTGTCAAGCATAAGTTAGCGAATGTTTTCTCAGGATTTGAAGATGCAGAATGTTAAAATACTACGCGTACATGAACATGCTATATGAACATTTTGCAAACGTTTGATTTTAATTATTCATGCAAAATGTATTAAAGAATAAGTAGATACTATAGAATTGAAGAATCTATCGAAGAATAATACTATAGAAAAAGGCACAATAAGCACCAGCAAAAAACTACACAACTTTCAGCGACCTCTGATCGCAGTTGGATGAGGTATGTACATAGGCATACATGTACACAGGTCTGTGTCTGGGGGCATGTCATGACGTTTCGGGGGCTTGAACTGACAAAAATGCAAAAAATTTCAATTTTTGCTTTAAAAATGGGAATTTTTTGCAAAAGTTGGATATTTTCAGCTAGTTTTTTCGCTTTTTGCTGAAGCATTTTACAGCGATCTGGGGCAATTTTAGAGCTTTCGGACACTCATTTTTCAGCACCAAAGAGAGGGGGGCTGTCCCGATGGGTCAAATGTGAGGGGGGCTTGTCCCGGACTCTCAAATCTGGGGGGAGCTACCCCCCCCCAGACCTCCATGTACATCTGTGTACAGGGAGTTCGACCCTTTTCACCTTGGCAGTCCCAGGGTCTTGCGTTGTTTTTGAACTGCTTGTAAACTTTCAGCAGAGTTCATGAAAAACGTTTAAAAAAGAAGGCTCAAGGTGCGATAAGACCAAGCACAGTACAGCGCGTCAGATCAGAATCTAGTCTTGAGAGTAACTTTTAAGAAACTTTTAAAAAACTTTTAAGCATCCATGAAAAATTAACACAAGTATCTGCATTAGCTAAACAGTTTTCATATTTTTTAATACAGTTCAGTTCGAAATGTAATGCTGATTGAAGGATTAATAAAATTGGTTCTAATTCTAAACGTTCATTGATTTGGAATTTCCTTAATTTCCTAATTATTCGGTATTCGGCCGAAAATTTAGTTTTCGGTACCGAATACCGAATACCCGTTTTTCGGCCGAAAACCGAATACCGAATACCGAATTTTCGGTCCATCCCTAATTTTTACAATACATAGATACATGGAATACATATATAGATTTTTTTTGCAAAAGAATATACAATTTTGAAAAGGACAATTTTCCATATCACAAGTAAGCTGATCTATGATGCAAAAGGCAAAAGAATAGATATGAATATATTCGTATCTGTGGGAGAGCGAGCATGGAGGGATCGGAGATGCAGAGAGAGGAGGTGGTGGTTCGCACCTTGTCCGATTTTTTGTTCTTGTTTTACACTCACTATTGCGGGTACTATCCATGTTTTGCATAATAAAATGTAGTTTTGGTAATTTAAATTTAAGTAAACTCAGTGTTGCGGGAGTCTAGGGGCGGTAGCCCCCAGAAAAAAAGTAGAGATTTTTTACTTTTTAGGCCGAATTTGGTCAACTGGAGACGTATCAGAATTTTTGTTAAACAGGAAAATTAAAACACAATATTGGAACGTCACATCAGACAGTGTATTACACAAGTAAATGCAGCATATGTATATACTCTTGTAGACAGTGGCGTACCCAGAAAAAAATTTCGGGGGAGGAATGACTTTTCGATTATGGAATGGGTTTTTTTTAAATGCACTTTTTTAGCACAATTCGTAAATGCGAAATTTTAACACTCATAAAACGCCTTAAAAAAGCAAGATTACCAACCCACAAGGTTGGAGGGATCTGGGGGCGGGATCCCCCAGAAAAAAATTGGCGATTTTTCCAATTTTTAGACCGAAAATGGTCAACTTTAGACGTATCAGAAATTTTTTCCGACAAAATTCAAAACGGGGGAAAAAAGTGACAGCAGTGTATTTACAAGTAAATACACTGCTACACAAGTCAATGTAGCATAATATACTCGTGAAGACATGCAAATGCAGCATAATGTACTTGTGACTATACATGCATAGGTTTTGATAAAAGATAATAACGAGAAATATAGTGTAAATCACAGAGTCGCAGGGGTCTGGGGGCCGCAGCCCCCAGAAAAAGTTGGGAAATTTTTTTATTTTTAGGCCAAATTTGGTCAATTGGAGACGTATCAGAAAATGTGTTTGGCCGGCGATAAAAACCAAAGGGGGGACCCTTGTTGACAATTTCTCCAGGTGTATATACGTGTGTAGCAAAAAATGTTCAATCTTACCATCTCGTGTATCATGCCCTGATGCAACTGGTAAATTCGCGAATTCCATTTCCTAGAACAAAATAATTTAATAAGCATGAGTGCATGACGTAGGTTAGTGGAGACAGTGGAGACGTAGGTTAGTTAAAAAGAGAGCTTGCATACACCAGTGGCGTATCTACTGGTGTATATATGCCCCACCCCCCCCCCTAAACACGCCAAAATACGCCACTGGCATAAAATTTAAGTCGCGTCGCGTCACTGAAATTAAAATACGTTTATACTTTTTGACCTTTCTTTTTAAATGCTCCAGAATGAACATGCATCGTAAAAACAAAATCTGTTCAAATTTAAATTTCCTTATAATTGAGGTTAATGTCACACCAAAAATTTTAGAATTCTTTGATTAAAAGATGTTTTCCACACGTAGCTTTCCTTCCTGCCTGGCATATCACATAAACATACTGATCCGTATTCACATAC
>JASANF010002799.1:0-171972 GCA_030248245.1 Trissonchulus sp. WLG1_4 | reverse complement strand
CAGATAGTTCTGTGTGATCAGTGAGACAGACGTAAAGGCTGCACAGGTGAAATGCCTCGTAATCCTATCTCATGAAAATACCAACTCAAACCGGAAACCCTTCCTCGAAAAACACGCTAACCCCACAACTTAACTATTATTATTAAACCAACCGATAAACTCGGGCAACCTGACCCCCACCCTCGACCCTGACGCGAACGTCCTCCCCGGCGGAAGTGGCTCCTTGCCCAGGTACAGGATGGGGGCTCCTGGAGTTCGGAGCGCAGGGTCTGGGTCTCGATCAAGTCCAGCCGCCGTCCGTTTTACCTTCAGCAACCCTCGGCTCTTTTTGCAGTACGCCACCGCTGTTGCCGTCTTCTAAAACAAACAACAGCACAAAGCTGACCCAATTTTTTAATGAAGAATGTTTTAGTGTTAATTATAGTTAATGTGTCGCTCGGAAATGACTAAAGCTGTGATCAGCCCACTGAGCCAAAAAGGATTACCCGTGGCTTGGGTTACTTAGGAACACAGCAGGCGTTACTTAGTTCACCCGTTTAATCAGAACTCGAGAATTGGTTCGCTACGGAATACAAATTTCTCTGTTATTCTGACGATTTGGTAGGAGGTGACCATTTTTCATTGTTGAGAGAAGTTGCTAGGAGCAGTGACGTATTCAGGATGTCGCAAAGGGGGGGCTGCAGCCCACCCAGCCCCTCCCGAAATACGCCAGTGGTGAATGAGAAGGGTATTATGGTTGACTAATTATATAGAACGGATGTGTTTATTTTTTTGCCATTTTTTGATATATTTCATTTAAATGCCTCTTTTTAAGTGTAAGACTCTGCATGCATTTTTTTAGTGCATTTCATTTTTCTTTATTTAATCCGATAATGCAATCGACCATTGCATTGATAGCAGAAACTTTCATTCTATAGACGTTTTCACGTTCACATGTCACACTGATGAACTAAACTTTGTTTAACACCGCAGCTAGATTGGTGACAGCAGAGTTCAGGGTATCGTATTTATATTTCCATTTTCCACATATATATGCAGCTCGATATATAAATTACTTGGTGACTCCCCACATTCAGATGAACAGATAAATTGCTATTAACGTGTGAACTAAGTAACGCCTGCTGTGTTCCTAAGTAACCCAAGCCACGGGTAATCCTTTTTGGCTTCGTGGGCTGATCACAGCTTTAGTCATTTCCGAGCGACACTGCGGCTATCATAACACTAAAACATTCTTCATTAAAAAATTGGTCAGTTTGTTGTGTTGTTTGTTTTAGAAGACGGCAACAGCGGTGGCGTACTGCAAGGAGGGCCGAGGGCTGCTGAAGGTGAACGGACGGCCGCTGGACTTGATCGAGCCCCAGACCCTGCGCTACAAACTCCAGGAGCCCATCCTGCTCCTGGGCAAGGACCGTTTCGCCGGGGTGGACATTCGCGTCCGGGTCAAGGGTGGGGGTCAGGTTGCCCAAGTTTATGGTTGGTTTAATAATAATAGTTAAGATTGGGTTAGTATTTTTTCGAGGAAGGGTTTCGGTTTGAGTTGGTATTTTCATGAGATAGGATTACGAGGCAGTACACCTGTGCAGCCTTTACATCTGTCTCACTGATCACACAGAACTATCTGTATACCCTGAATTTTTCCAAATTTTTAAGATGTGCCGCATTTTATATACGTACCAACTTTTGCTCAGAATTTCAGAGCCTTCCCTCCGAAAGCTTCTATTTTGGCAGATGGGTGGTAGCCGGTAGGGCAGATGCTAGCCCCCCCTACTACGTCATGATTTTGAAAAAAGTATTTTTAGGATTTTGAATAGGTGGGTCGCTTCTCGGCCAGTGACTTTCCGTGAACAGAAATGCTGCTGTTTGTTGGGTCTGGGGGCCGTAGACCTCAGAAACTAAGCTAGAGATCTTTTACATTTTTTGACGAAGAGGTTTATACTACAAAATGCAATTGAGTTAAAAAATAAAAAGCTAGTAAAATTGCATTTTTTTAATATTCTTGCTAAATTCAGAATGATTTTGGTGGATCCCTGGATAGAGGGTACTTGAAATTCGAATTGGTTCGACCACTAACTGGTGGGTTGCTTATGGATAGTAAGTCTGCAAACGAATCTAAGAGGGGCTGTCTACCAATTTCACAATGAGACACAATTTACAGTGAAAAATAATGGTTTTTGTTTATGATAAATTATATATAATTGTACTATCGATACTAAATTTACCAAGAAAACCCAATCACAAGGTGATAGCTACAATTAAAATCTGGTTGCAACTTGGTTGTAAAAAGTTCTTGCTCGATGATTCATTCATGCTTTAGTAGGGCATATACAGATGTACGCGCAGAGTGCGATTCATGCTTCTGAGTACATATGTCATTGTCTATTTGCCCTATTGAAATAGTGCTTTGTAGTTCAAATGAACGGGACATAAGGCTGAAGGGGAACCTGTATATATATACCACATGCCCTAGTTCTGGAACTGGGTGGGTCCCCCCCCCAAAATGGGGTGGGTTTTTCCCCGCGTGCTATCTAGATTAGGGCCATTGATCGCTGGACTTTTGATGGCTGAAATTTGCTCTTTTCGTAATGAGATCACATGTTTTGTTTTGTTTCAGTGTTCAGCATTTTTTGTCAGACTTTATATATATTATATAATAGATAAAAAGGATCTTTTTACGTTTATGCAGCTTTAACGAAGAAAAAGCGTTTGCTAAGCAGCGCTGAAAAATAGTCATAATATGCCATACAGCAATCAGTTTTCGACTGTAGTTTGTTTGCGTTATAGATTTAGCTCTCACACTAAACTTTACCGTCAAAAAGTCAAGCAACAACTCTGTTTTCCCTGTAGCTACTTTAGCCATTACTGCTAAAGAGTCTATCTAATTTTAAACATTTTCTCGTATTCATGACGAATCACCTAAATCCAACCGGTTATCATATTTTACACTTTTACTATCTTTACTTTTTGGACTTTTTTGGAGTTTGATGAATATTTTAATGTAAATAAATTTATTAAATTAAAATTTAAATTATGTAATCTATTTTTAGCTATTCGACAAGCCATTTCAAAATCACTGGTGGCTTACTACCAGAAATATGTGGATGAAGCCAGCAAGAAAGAAATGAAGGATCTTCTCGTTTCGTACGATCGAAGTTTGCTGGTGGCTGACCCCCGAAGAATGGAGCCCAAAAAATTCGGAGGTCCCGGAGCCCGCTCTCGTTACCAAAAGTCATACCGTTGATTTGTTTTTTATTGGTTCAATAGTATTTTTCTTCGTTGTTTTTTGTGAAATAAATTGTTTTCGTTGGATTCAGTAAATATTGATACGTTGGTGGTTGTTTTTTAGAGACATGGTTGGTTTAGGATCGATTCATACTGTCGTTTGTACCATCTTGAGTTGACTTTTTTTAGAGTACCTATCCCTTGAACACAAAGTCTAGTTATTTTTTTCGTGTTTGTCGTTTAGCAGATCGCTTTGTGTAAATAATGGCTCGAGACAGAACACTTGAGTAAGAGTAGTGTTTGTGACTGGCGGGCGGGCCGGCGGAGAAGTTCGGCCGGCCGGCTGGCTGGAATGGCCAAATTTTTGAATAAAACCCATTGATCCAAGTCCAGAGTGTCATTTTAGCATAAACTTAGCCTGCCGGATTGTTATGCCGGCCTAATTTTGGCAGTCGGCTGTGTGAATTTGTGAATCTGGCTGGCCGGCCGGCCGGCCGATTTTGACCGGCCGGCTGACTTTAGCCGGCCGGCGACCATCAGACCGGCCGGTCACAAACACTAAGTAAGAGCGCGTATGGGTCGATCCACACTGACAGCCGTATGTCCGTTCAGCCGACAAAATTTCGGATGAAAATCGTCACAATCTAATAATCTAATCGTCACTAACATATTTACTGGCGTGATTTTTTCGTTAATTTTGCCGGTTGACCAGACACGGCTGCAAGTATGAATCGACCCTAACACTGTGTCAGTTTTATAGAATATAAGCGAGACACTTGACTGTCTGGGCTATATAGTATATACAGGCAGATGCCCCCGTCAAGATTGTGTGAAGTAACTGTGGGCCCCCAATGCTTTCAACAGCTTTATCATCGATCCTGTTGTTTAGAGCGCTGGTCTGTAGATCCATATCTAATGATTTGAATTGAATTACCCGTAAGTCATTCCGATCAGTAAGAATCTTTTTTCTATTTCTTGACATGGCCTGGATCCGATGACGAAACACAGACCTCCTGGTCACAGCGTTTGAGAGGCACTTTGGTTTTTACCTCAGAGGGATCTACGTATCTCCCCCTGGGCCGGTAAAATGCCTCAAAATTGCCTGCCAGTAAAAGTTTAGGCTAATTAGAGTTGGTGACCGGCCGCGTAAGCCGCCGAGCGGCCGAGTTTTTGGACAAAACCATTTCATCCAAAATCCAGAGTGTCCTTTTGACATAACTTAGCCTGCCAGTTTGTTACGCCGGCCTAATTTTGTTAGTCGGTCAAATGCGAATCTGGCTGGCCGGCCGGTATTTCTAACTGGCCGGCCGATTTTCACCGGCCGGCTTTTCCCGGCCGGAGCCGGCCTGGGACTATCGGGCCGGCCGGCCGAAAATTCCGGCCGGTCGCAAACACTAAGGCTAACATTACCCACAAGTAAAGCTAATTCTGTCGGTAACGTGAAAGCAAAAGCTGAAGCTAGCAACACTGACGATGGACCGTTGAGGCTAAAAATTTGCATTTGCGTTATCGTCTGCGGCAAAACAGGTTGCACGAATATTTAGCTTTTAGCTATCACGATGGCTTTAGTCATTATCTGAGAGTGAAAATACGACTTTAACAGTGGGTAAGGGTAGCCTAACTTTACCCATGGATAATTTTTAGAATATAGGTAGGAATCGCGCCCCAGAACTCAAAAACACACCAACAATTTTAGCTTATAGTATGTTAAAAAAAGTAAAACGATGGGTTTTAAAAATCTAAGTGATAGTGGCAGTGGACAGTGGACTGGACACCCACCTGAAATTAAGATGTCTTGGTTTGAGTGGTGTATCCTCCATAAGATCAGGAATTAACAGCACTTGCGGTCAACAAAACAAAAGGCCGATTTAGTTAGCAATGGGCTCTATTTTCAAACCGCATGCATTTTCGAATCGATTTTGCATTTTTGCATTTTTTTTCTAAAATTTGCATTAAGTTTGCTGCTGTGGAGGGGGGGCAGCTTGCCGCATTAAAAAGTACTGACTGCACTCAGCACCGACGCACTGTTTTTAGCGCCAGACTTTGATTTGAGCCTGCGATTCCAGTGCGTTTTGATGTAAATAAACCTGAACTGTTGTTGTTGGGGCTGGGACCTATTAATTGGTTTGACCATATCGTGCTAAGTAGTAAATATGACTGATATGACTACAGTACAGAGTACCTACAGTACGAGTACAGACATGGTGGTTTCAGATGTTTTTCCAAAGCAGTTTGTCAATTTTATGGCAACCAAAAATGCAACTAAATTGCATGCGTGATGCAGTGAAATGGCAGCGTCTGTTCACACGGTTCGCACCACTTGCGATAGGTAGCCTACGTTTGGAGTTGTGCGCTGAAATTGCGGCGTAGAATCTTTGCTAAACTGAAGCACAACATTTAAGGGGGCACTCATTTTCAACAAATTAAATTGCTATATTTTTCTTTTTTTACTGATACGAAGGTTTTCGCTTAAGGGGGTAGTGTCGCGAAAGCAGTTTTGCTCATAGGCTGTGAAAATAGAACTTTTTGTTTTGAAGAAGTACATACAATGATATGGTATCTGTACGCTGTATGGTATCAAATAATTACTGCCAGACATCACACTATCAATATTGACAAGTATCTTGGACCAATCGTCATTTGTAAGCCAGACATCACACAATAGGGACATAAAAGTTCGAAAAATCAAGCCAGATATCAGATTGGCCAGCTTGTGAAGTACATGTAATGTTTTGACGCGCGATTTTTTTGCCACAATTAAGAAAAAAGAAAATTGAAGGTTCGTTTTTCTTCTGATTTGAAAATAAGCGTCTAGATTTTCCACAATTTATCATTATTGCTGCTACTATTTTACATTTCAAGTACACCTTCACAGTTCAAACTAGTATTACTTCACAGCCGTTACAGTAATCTGCACTAAATTTTGTGTGCATAAACTACAACATATGTGCTATTAGTCTGTGTAAAAAAACTAAACAGAAAAATTGTTAAATGTGACTAAAAAATGGAATGTGAATAGGTTTTTTTTTCGTCATTTTTCCGACTTTGAGACATTATTGCAAACTATATGCTGCACCAATTTTGCTGAAACTTGGCAAAATAATTTGCCTTTTGGTAGATTTTTAAAATATAGAAAGAACAATTTCTAACATTTTACTGAACAAGTTTTACAGTCGCGCAAAATCGACTGCTTTCGCGACACTACCCCCTTAAACGCAACCAAAATAGACACCCGGCAAGCATTTCTGCAAAGTTTGAGAGTTTTGATAGCACTCCAGAAAAAGTTTGACATCAAAATTAAAATTTTGCAAAATTTGTCTAAATTTTGAAACTACGTAGCTCACCGGTGCTTCAACCAAATTTAACAATCGATAGCTTAAATTAAAGACAGTTATTTTGCTGAGGTGCCATTTTTGTCGAATTTCAGTTACATATGTAGTTTAGTCGTGGCAAATTTTTACTTATTTTAATTTTTATCAAAAGTGACGTTTTAAAAGGCCTATTATATTAAGGCAACTTAAATAGTTACAATTCAAGAAGTTCGACAGTCGACACCTCTATATACATATGCTCTATTAGTTTGTAAAGTTTCATGCAGATCGGTTCGGTTTTTGATCTAACATGGGCAGATTATAGTTAGTCACGAAGGGTCAATTTTAAATGATGTCTAGCGGACGATAGGAATGACGTACAAACATGACACTTACATCAATCGTCTTGATTTAAGGAGCGCTTTCAAATGAGGGGTCACATGACCTTGTCACGTGAGAATACCCTGAGATTTATATTTCGGAATAACCTGAAGCGCTATGTAGTCATGTGACCCCTCATTAGAAAGCCCTGCTTGCCAGCAGTCCAATGATGCTGTTCGTTTGTCTGTCCGGCGTTTTAAAGGCCAGTTATGGTGCCTTTAAAGACATGAGGAAAAAGAACACATATACACATATCGTAATTTAGTAATTACGATTTAATTATGATAAAAGTGTTCTATGGTGTGAAAAGCTTAAAACCCCCATAACTTTTGTTGTGGGGGTCGCAGCCACTTGGGAATTTCACCATTGGAATGGGGAGATAAAGCGCTTTCGATTGATGGGTCACATGACCCTTTACTGCAAGTTGACGTAGTAATGACGTTGGCGCCCGGACAAAACCCGCTACAATTTGGTATATGCTGTTTTATCAGCCATATGAATGGTGAAAATATCATACGCCAGGGGTTTCTGAGATCACTGCGAAGACGAAACCTGCTTATTATCATTATCATTATTATTAGGTTAATATAACAAGACTAGTGCGTCTAGTTTAGACTAGTTCGACAACATACATAAATTTCATGGCATTTGAATGTTAATGTTTTTGATTTTCAAAAAAAATTCAGTTAAAATTTACATGTGAAGAGATTTGATCTAACATGAGCTGATTATAGTTAGTAACGAAGGGTCAAGTTTGAAAGGCCTCTAGCGGACGATAGGAATGACGTACAGACATGACACTGACATCAATCGTCTTGATTTAAGGAGTGCTTTCAAATGAGGGGTCACACGACCTTGTCACGTGAGCATACCCCGAGATTTTTATTTCGAGGTAACCTGAAGCGCTATGTAGTCATGTGACCCCTTTCTTGAAAGCCCTTCACGCCAGCAATCCAATGATGCTGTTCGTTAGTCTGTCCGAGTTTTTAAAGGCCAGTTATGGCGCCTTTAAAGACATGAGGAAAAAGAACACATATCGTAATTTAGTAATTACGATTTAATTATGATAAAGTGTTCTATGGTGTGAAAACCTTAAAACCCCCATAACTTTTGTTATGGGGGTCGCAGCCACTTGGGAATTTCACCATTGGAATGGGGAGAGAAAGCGCTTTCGATTGATGGGTCACATGACCCCTTTACTGCAAGTTGACGTAGTAATGACCTTGGCGCCCGGACAAAAACCGCTATAATTTGGCATATGCTGTTTTATCAGCCATATGAATGGTGAAAATATCATACGCCAGGGGTTTCTGAGCTCACTGCGAAGACGAAACCTGCTTATTATCATTATCATTATTATTAGGTTAATATATTTATCATTATTATTAGGTTAATATAAATATTGTAAATATTGTAATAAATATTGTAATAAATATTGTAATAAATATTGTAAATATATTGTAAATATATTGTAAATATTGTAAATATTGTAAATATTGTAAATATATTGTAAATATATTGTAAATATATTGTAAATATATTGTAAATATATATTGTAAATATTGTAACAAGTCTAGTGCGTCTAGTTTAGACTAGTTCGATTATTCCTGATAAAATTTTATGGTTTAACAATAAAAATTCACAGCTAACAAAAATTTGAAAAAATTCAGCCGTGGCATTGAAATTTGATCACACATGATGTGATCCGTGTAGTCAGCCCCTTAAGCAAAGGATTATATACGGGGCCATAACTTTCAATAGCGTAAAGATACTACAATAATATTAGCATCATTTGTGAACAAATTCAGAGAGCTTTCAAATGATGGGTGACATGGCCCTGAAACTTTACGTTAAACTTGCGTCATAATTTAGAATTAGAAATTTAAACGTTTATACGTGAGTGGTATACGTCAAGTGATGTATCATTCAAACGCGCCTACTGTTCTGAGTTGAAAGGCGTCAGTTTTATGTTTTTACGTTTCCGTTGAGGCAAATTATGACGGTCTGAATATTTTCGAATTAAATGACACTATAGTATCATCTTACATTCATCGTAGTAGAGGCTCGAGCCCGAAAATGTGAGTATGGAAATTTTTTATTTTTTTAAAACCGGTGTAGCGGTTGAACGGTTTCTTTTACGAACTGACTTTGAATAGAAAACTTTTTGGCCACGCTGTCGGCTATCTGATAACATAAAAATGACTTTTCTGCGTTGAGCCAATCCTGAGTTATTATCGTAATTATTTTTGAGCAAGAAAGTTTATATTCTAGTGCGTCTAGTTTAGACTAGTTCGATTATTCCTGATGAAATTTATGGTTTAACAAATAATTTTTAAAACTACCAAAAATTTGAAAAAATTCAGCCTTGGCATTGAGATTTGATCTCACATGGTGTGATTCGTGTATTATAGTCAACCCCTTAAGCAAGGGTTAAGGGGCCATAACTTTCGATACCGTAGACTGTAGAGATAGTACAATAATATTAGCATCATTTGTAAGCAAATGCAGAGAGCTTTCAAATGATGGGTGACATGCCCCTGTAACTTTACGTTAAGCTTGCGTCATAATTTAGAATTGGAAATTTAAACATTTATGTATACGTGAGTGGTATACGTCAAGTAAGGTATCATTCAAAAGCGCGCACTGTTCTGAGTTGAAAGGCGTCAATTTTATGGTTTTACGACGTAATTAACGACGTTTTACGAATTTTTAAGTTATGACGGTCTGAATATTTGCGAATTAAATGACACTATAGTATCATCTTACATTCATCGTAGTAGAGGTTCGAGCCCGAAAATGTCAGTATGGAAAATTTTTATGTTTTTTTAACCGGTGTAGCGGTTAAACGGTTTCCTTTACGAGCTGACTTTGAATAGAAAACTTTTTGGCCACGCTGTCGGCTATCTGATAACATAAAAATGACGTTTCTGCGTTGAGCCGATCCTGAGTTATTATCGTAATTATTTTTGAGCAAGAAAGTTTATATTCTAGTGCGTCTAGTTTAGACTAGTTTGATTATTCCTGATGAAATTTATGGTTTAACAAATAATTTTTAAAACTACCAAAAATTTGAAAAAATTCAGCCTTGGCATTGAGATTTGATCTCACATGGTGTGATTCGTGTATTATAGTCAACCCCTTAAGCAAGGGTTAAGGGGCCATAACTTTCGATACCGTAGACTGTAGAGATAGTACAATAATATTAGCATCATTTGTAAGCAAATGCAGAGAGCTTTCAAATGATGGGTGACATGCCCCTGTAACTTTACGTTAAGCTTGCGTCATAATTTAGAATTGGAAATTTAAACATTTATACGTGAGTGGTATACGTCAAGTAAGGTATCATTCAAAAGCGCGCACTGTTCTGAGTTGAAAGGCGTCAGTTTTATGGTTTTACGACGTAATTAACGACGTTTTACGAATTTTTAAGTTATGACGGTCTGAATATTTGCGAATTAAATGACACTATAGTATCATCTTACATTCATCGTAGTAGAGGTTCGAGCCCGAAAATGTCAGTATGGAAAATTTTTATGTTTTTTTAACCGGTGTAGCGGTTAAACGGTTTCCTTTACGAGCTGACTTTGAATAGAAAATATTTTGGCCACGCTGTCGGCTATCTGATAACATAAAAATGACGTTTCTGCGTTTAGCCGATCCTGAGTTATTATCGTAATTATTTTTGAGCAAGAAAGTTTATATTCTAGTGCGTCTAGTTTAGACTAGTTTGATTATTCCTGATGAAATTTATGGTTTAACAAATAATTTTTAAAACTACCAAAAATTTGAAAAAATACAGCCTTGGCATTGAGATTTGATCTCACATGGTGTGATTCGTGTATTATAGTCAACCCCTTAAGTGTTGTAAATGAGAATTAGGGCCTATGAGACTCGGGGGCTGTGGTGTAGTGGTAGCATGCGTGACTTCGAAGCAGGCGGCCCGGGTTCGATTCCCGGCGCCCCCATTTCTTTCATTCTTTCTAAATTGGGGCATCCTCTTTCTATTCAACATAGTGGCGACCGTGACAGGACGGAGAGGATAGGGCCGGGTCCTCAGGACAGCCCTATCCCCGAACCGTCTTTGGAGGTGGGTTAGGAGCCCCATGCCCTGGGTTGAGGTTGGCACTTCAACCCTTACGGTACTCGTGTTGTGTGCTGTATGACTGTGTACATAGTTTCTTTCCTGTGTGGTCCCTCGGTTAAGGGTGAGCCGGTTAAAACCCTCGGTATTGGTTGAGAATCGTTCTGGGTCGATCGAGAAACCCTGTGGTTGCGGGTAAGCCAGGAAACCCTGCGTGTGGTGTGACTGAAGTAGGCTTGGAGGCCTACGTGTGAATGTGCTCCGCCCTTGAGGCATCGGGTTCACCCCGAGAGCATGAGTATCGGCAGAGTATCGTTGCAGGGACGCAACGATGTTCGAAGGGGGGACCCTGTTGTAAATGAGAATTAGGGCCTATGAGACTCGGGGGCTGTGGTGTAGTGGTAGCATGCGTGACTTCGAAGCAGGCGGCCCGGGTTCGATTCCCGGCGCCCCCATTTCTTTCATTCTTTCTAAATTGGGGCATCCTCTTTCTATTCAACATAAGCAAGGGTTAAGGGGCCATAACTTTCGATAGCGTAGACTGTAGAGATAGTACAATAATATTAGCATCATTTGTAAGCAAATGCAGAGAGCTTTTAAATGATGGGTGACATGCCCCTGTAACTTTACGTTAAGCTTGCGTCATAATTTAGAATTGGAAATTTAAACATTTATACGTGAGTGGTATACGTCAAGTAAGGTATCATTCAAAAGCGCGCACTGTTCTGAGTTGAAAGGCGTCAATTTTATGGTTTTACGACGTAATTAACGACGTTTTACGAATTTTTAAGTTATGACGGTCTGAATATTTGCGAATTAAATGACACTATAGTATCATCTTACATTCATCGTAGTAGAGGTTCGAGCCCGAAAATGTCAGTATGGAAAATTTTTATGTTTTTCTAACCGGTGTAGCGGTTAAACGGTTTCCTTTACGAGCTGACTTTGAATAGAAAATTTTTTGGCCACGCTGTCGGCTATCTGATGACGTAAAAATGACGTTTCTGCGTTGAGCCGATCCTGAGTTATTATCGTAATTATTTTTGAGCAAGAAAGTTTATATAGTATAGTAAGGTAACAAGTTTAGTGGGTCTAGTTTAGACTAGTTTGACCATGTCGTATATATCTAAGTTAAGTTTATTTATGTTGCATTATTTCAAAAATGAGCAAATAATTTTTAAATTTTTGCCTAAATTCATTTGTTTTGGGATTTGATCACCCATGGTGTGATCTGTAGTACAATCAGCCCCTTTTATGAAATCTGTCAGGGGCAGGGTTTTTTTTAGTCAAAAATGGCGTCATTTGCAGAAATGATACTTAAAAATGACGTTCAGAAAATAAAAATGACGAAGCTTTGATGAAAGGTTTTGAGCAAATATTGACGCTGATTTGACCAAATTCGGCCTAAAAATTGAAAAAATCTCCTATTTTTTTCTGGGGGCTGCGGCCCCCAGACCCCTGCAACTTGGTGGCTTACTCGTCTTCGTTATTAACTTTCATCAAAGCCTCTGCGTGTGTACACGCGTACATTTATATACCTATCTAGTGCACTATCTGATGTGACGTTCTGCTTCTGACGGGATTTGCATTTATCAGGGTTGGCGCGACAGCGCCAAACCCTAGAATTATAATTAATTTCTCGGCTCGAAAAAATTTCTGATACGTCTTTATTTGACCAAGTTTGGCCTAAAAAGTGAAAAATTCTCCATTTTTGTTTTTGAGGGTTGTCGCTTTTAGACCCCTGCATATTGTGGCTTAATGTTTTGGGTATTATGAGCTCAAAAATGTTAGCTCTGATGTTTTCGGTCGGCCAAAAATAGTATGATGTTCGCACAATCTGCTAGTTTGTTATCGGCAAATTATTATGTTAAATTCTGCCTTTTTTGCTGGGCCAAAACGTTAGCATTGGCGAAAATTTTTGAGAGTCTGCTAAAACTTTTTTGGTCGTTTTAGCCAATTTGCTAAATGGTATTCGGTAGATAAAAGATAAATACCGATAAGAAATAAATAAGGAGGAAAATCTTTTTATAACTCCAATTCACCAAATTATGTCCAAAATTAAACAAATTTCCTATGCTACCTTTCCTACGTTTCCCTTTATTGTTACAAGAAATCTAAAGCAAGGTCATGCCCTCTCCGAATTCTTTCTACTTTATTTGACCGAAATCTTCGGCACATAGACGTACAACGGGGTCTGAGGGGCAAGCTCCCCCTAGACTTAAAATTCCGGGACAAGCAAACCCTCCTCATAGTTAAAAAAGGTGCCAGGAAACTCAAAATTTGCCCCTGATTGCTTTAAAAATGATCAAAAAGCGAAAAATGTACATACAAATTTTGAAAAAAATTCCCATTTTTAGGCCGTTATGAGTTCAAGTCCCCAACCCCAATATGTCGGACAAGACCCTCTAAAATTTGAAAAATCCGGGACAAGCCCCCTACCATCCCATCGGTCTACTTAATTTTGACCCCCCTGTCCAAAAAATCGTAATTTAGTTTAGTAATTTACATGTTTTCTTGGCCAAAAAACACAGATTCGAACAAATTTTGGACAAAACTAGGTAAAAAACCGCTTAATTTTCACAAAAATGTAAGGTAATGTAACTAGCAATATTGCTGCAGCGCAACGGTGCTGTAAAGCCATAATTTAATTTTGACGAACGAAAAATAAAAATGACGACAGGAATTTAAAAATGACGCCAGAATGATGAAATCCAATTTTGAAAAAAAAACCCTGTTCAGGGGCCATAACTTTTGATACGGTATTGGGAGAATAATAATGTTAACGTCATTTGAGAGGAAATTGTTAGAGCTTTGAAGTGATGGGTGACATGGCCTTAAACGTGACGTTAAGCTTGCGTCATAATTTAGAGTTGGAAATTTAAACGTTTAACCGTGAATGGTATACGTCAAGTAAGGTATCATTCAAAAGAGCCTACTGTTCTGAGTTGAAAGGCGTCAATTTTATGTTTTTACGTTAGCGTTAAGGCAAGTTATGACGGTCTGAAAATTTGAGAATTAAATGACACTATAGTATCATGTTACATTCGTCGTAGTAGATGTTCGAGCCCGAAAATGCCAGTATGGAAATTTTTTATATTTTTCAAACCGGTTTAGCGGTTAAACGGTTTCCTTTACGAACTGACTTTGAATAGAAAAATTTTTGGCCACGCTGTTGGCTATCTGATAACGTAAAATTGACGTTTCTGCGTTGAGCCGATCCTGAGTTATTATCGTAATTATTTTTGAGCAAGAAAGTTTATATAGTATAGTAAGGTAACAAGTCTAGTGCGTCTAGTTTAGACTTGTTCGATTATTCCTGATGAAATTTATGGTTTAACAAATAATTTTTAAACTACCAAAAATTTGAAAAAATTCAGCCTTGGCATTGAGATTTGATCACACATGGTGTCATTCGTGTATATAGTCAACCCCTTAAGCAAGGGTTAAGGGGCCGTAACTTTCGATAGCGTAGAGATAGTACAATAGTATTAGCATCATTTGTAAGCAAATGCAGAGAGCTTTCAAATGATGGGTGACATGCCCCTGTAACTTTACGTTAAGCTTGCGTCATAATTTAGAATTGGAAATTTAAACGTTTATACGTGAGTGGTATAAGTCAAGTAAGGTATCATTCAAAAGAGCGCATTGTTCTGAGTTGAAAGTCGTCAGTTTTTTGATTTTACGTTAACGTTGACGCCAGTTATGACGGTCTGAATATTTGCGAATGAAATGACACTATAGTATCATCTTACATTCATCGTAGTAGAGGTTCGAGCCCGAAAATGACAGTATGGAAAATTTTCATTTTTTTTCAAACCGGTGTAGCGGTTAAACGGTTTCCTTTACGAACTGACTTTGAATAAAAAACTTTTTGGCCACGCTGTCGGCTATCTGATGACGTAAAAATGACGTTTCTGCGTTGAGCCGATCCTGAGTTATTATCGTAATTATTTTTGAGCAAGAAAGTTTATATAGTATAGTAAGGTAAATATTGTAAATATTGTAAATATATTGTAAATATATTGTAACAAGTCTAGTGCGTCTAGTTTAGACTAGTTCGACCATGTATATATCTAATTTAAGTCTATTTATGTTAAATTATTTGAAAAATGAGCAAAAAAAACTGAATTTTTGCCTAAATTCAATTGTTTTGGGATTTGATCACCCATGGTGTGATCTGTTGTACAATCAGCCCCTTTTATGAAATTTTTCAGGGGCCATAACTTTTCATACGGAAGTGGGAGAATAATAATTTTAACGTCATTTGAGAGGAAATTGTTAGAGCTTTCAAATGATGGGTGACATGGCCTTTAACTTGACGTTAAGCTTGCGTCATAATTTAGAATTGGAAAATTAAACGTTTAAACGTGAATAGTATACGTCAAGTAAGGTATCATTCAAAAGCGCCTACTGTTCTGAGTTGAAAGGCGTCAATTTTATGTTTTTACGTTAACGTTGAGGCAAGTTATGACGGTCTAAATATTTGAGAATTAAATGACACTATAGTATCATCTTACATTCGTCGTAGTAGATGTTCGACCCCGAAAATGTCAGTATGAAATTTTTTATTTTTTTCAAACCGGTTTAGCGGTTAAACGGTTTCCCTTACGAACTGACTTTGAATAGAAAAAATTTTGGCCACGCTGTCGGCTATATGATAACGTAAAAATGACGTTTCTGCGTTGAGCCGATCCTGAGTTATTATCGTAATTATTTTTGAGCAAGAAAGTTTATATAGTATAGTAAGGTAAATAGTAAGGTAATAAGGTAACAAGTCTAGTGCGTCTAGTTTAGACTAGTTAGACCATGTCGTATTTATCTTAGTTAAGTTAAGTCTATTTCGTATTATATTATTTGAAGAATGAGCAAAAAAATTTAAAATTTTGCCTAAATGTAATTGTTTTGGGATTTGATCACCCATGGGGTGATCTGTACAAGTAGCCCCTTTTAGGAAAACTTTTCGGGGGCCATAACTTTTTACACGTTAGTGGTATAATAATAATTAAAATGTCATTGGAGAGGAAATTGTTAGAGCTTACAAATGAAGGGTCACATGACCCTATGACGTAACGTTTAACGTACGTCAAAATTTAGAAAGTGAAATTTGGATTTATTTTCGGGAAGTTGCGCTATCAGGTGAGATGTCATTTGAAAGGGCTAAAAACGGTCATTCCAATGACATGATTTTCATCTTTCTACTGTGTTCATAGCATAAGTTGTGGCCATTTTTGTTGTTAACCTCCAGAAATAACTAACTACAAATGGCCTGTCGCGGAGGATTCTGCGGAGGAAAAAATAACTCCATTTTACGCCCTTTTATTCTCAAATGCACAGCATAGCAGTGTAGTATGAAGCATTAACGCTTCTTTTAGACATTTTAATGAAACAGATGCCAAGTGCCGCGTTTTCAGTAACAACGTTTAAACGTTGTTCGTAGCAACATACAAATAACTCCATTTTACGCTGCGTATAACTGTTTGACTGAATCAAGCGACTGTTTGAGATTCAAAAGCTAAACGTTATAATGCCACACGTGGTTCTAACTGATACTTTAATATGGAGTTGAGAGTTTCATTATCATTATGAATAGGATAGTGTAAGGATATTAAAAGTCTAGTGCGTCTAGTTTAGACTAGTTCGACCATGTATATATATCCTATTTATGTCTATTTATGTTACATTACTTGAAAAATGAGCAAAAAAATTTTTAAATTGCCTGAATTCAATTGTTTTGGGATTTGATCACCCATGGTGTGATCTGTAGTACAATCAGCTCCTTTTATGAATTTTTCAGGGGTCATAATTTTTGATACGGTAGTGGGAGAATAATAATTTTAACGTCATTTGAGACGAAATTGTTAGAGCTTTCAAATGATGGGTGACACGGCCTTTAACTTGACGTTAAGCTTGCATCATAATTTAGAATTGGAAGTTTAAACGTTTAAACGTGAATAGTATACGTCGAGAAAGGTATCATTCAAAAGCGCCTACTGTTTTGAGTTGAAAAGCGTCGATTTCATGTTTTTACGTTAACGTTGAGGCAAGTTATGACGGTCTGAATATTTGAGAATTAAATGACACTATAGTGTCATCTTACATTCTTCGTAGTAGATGTTCGAGCCCGAAAATGTCAGTATGAAAATTTTTTATTTTTTCAAACCGGTTTAGCGGTTAAACGGTTTCCTTTACGAACTGACTTTGAATAGAAAAATTTTTGGCCACGCTGTCGGCTATATGAGTAAAAATGACGTTTCTGCGTTGAGCCAATCCTGAGTTATTATCGTAATTATTTTTTAGCAAGAAAGTTTATATAGTATAGTAAGGTAAATATATTGTAAATATATTGTAAATATATTGTAAATATATTGTAAATATATTGTAAATATATTGTAAATATTGTAAATATATTGTAAATATATTGTAAATATATTGTAAATATATTGTAAATATATTGTAAATATATTGTAAATATATTGTAAATATATTGTAAATATATTGTAAATATATTGTAAATGTATTGTAAATATATTGTAAATATATTGTAAATATATTGTAAATATATTGTAAATATATTGTAAATATATTGTAAATATTGTAAATATTGTAACAAGACTAGTGCGTCTAGTTTAGACTAGTTTGACAACATACTTAAGTTTCAGGACACTTGAGTGTTAATATTACTGATTTTTAAAAAATTCAGTTAAAAAGAGAAAATGTAAAGAGATTTGATCTAACATGGGCTGATTATAGTTAGTCACGAAGGGTCAATTTTAAAAGACGTCTAGCGGACGATAGGAATGACGTACAAACATGACACATCAATCGTCTTGATTTAAGGAGCGCTTTCAAATGAGGGGTCACATGACCTTGTCACGTGAGCATACCCTGAGATTTATATTTCGGGGTAACCTGAAGCGCTATGTAGTCATGTGACCCCTCATTTGAAAGCCCTGCTTGCCAGCAGTCCAATGATGCTGTTCGTTTGTCTGTCCGGCGTTTTAAAGGCCAGTTATCGCGCCTTTAAAGACATGAGGAAGAAGAACACATATCGTAATTTAGTAATTACGATTTAATTATGATAAAAGTGTTCTATGGTGTGAAAACCTTAAAACCCCCATAACATAATATATATTGTAATTATATTGTAAATATATATTGTAAATATATTGTAAATATATTGTAAATATTGGAAATATATTGTAAATATATTGTAAATATATTGTAAATATATTGTAAATATATTGTAAATATGTACACAACATCATAGGGGAGGGAGTTCCAATCAGCTAAGACACGAAAAATGAAAAAGTGTTGACAAAGGGTCAGATTACATAAGCAATATAAAGCTTAGTAAGTAGCTTAGGTCCCTTGATACAAAACTATTGAGAAGGAGAGCTGAGATTCTAAATGCCGTTGACGCTATTTTTACGATGTGCTCATGAAATTTAAGATTAGAGGAGATAACTACACCAAGATCAGAAATTGAATTAACTTTTGTCAAACACAAGTTTTTCAAAAAATAATTTGAAGGAACATCAGAAGAACCTATGTGTAAGACACAGCATTTGTGAATTGCTAACTGTAGTTGCCATTCATTCATCCATTTATTGATAGCGTCAAGGTCCTTCTGCAGTGTGGCGACCCAATTGTTTTTAGAAAAAGCAAAGTATAAATTTCAGATCATCAGCACACAGGACTTCTGAAAAAAAACTACAGACGGAAGGTCGTTAATATAGATTAGGAAAAGAGTTGGACCTAATATCGAACCTTGAGGGACCATTTTAACCCAATACAAAAAATCAAACAGCCATTCCCCCCAAAATTTTTTTCTAGGTACGCGATTGCTTAGGCCGTGTTTACATTGAGCTTTTTTCGCCATTTCCGGCTTTTTTTCAGCTGCTCGAGCAGCTGCAAAAAAGCCGGAAACGGCGAAAAAAAGCTGGAGCAGCTGAAAAAAAGCTGGAACTGCAGCGTTGTCATGACAACGGAGCAGCTAGTCCATAGTGACCGCCATACTTATCCGCATTTTTTCAGCTGCTCCAGCTTTTTTCCAGCTGCTCGAGCAGCTGAAAAAAAGCTGCAGCTTTTTTTCAGCTGCTCGAGCAGCAGAAAAAAAGCTCAATGTAAACACGGCCTTAAAGGTAGAAATGAAATTTTTTTCGGAAATTTTTTTTAAACCTCAAAATCGTAATTGAGGATGGCCAGTGCCATAATAAAGTGATTTTCACCTAAAACACGCGCTTAGATACCATTATAACCGCTCTGCGCACTTTTTTTCAAAATGACGCAAAAAAATTTGGGCATGTGCGTCAGACGACGCAAAATTTTTGACAAAAAAAAACACTGGCGGCAGCCCCCAGAAAAAAAATGGAAAAATTTTTGATTTTTAAGCCAAATTTGGTCAATTCCAGACGTTTCAGAAAACTTTTTCGGCCGAAGTATAAAAACCGAAATTCCCCCTTTCTAGAAATTTTCAAAGGTGGGAAGTTCAGTCAAAATTTTTATCTGCGCTAGTGAAATATATGTAGGAGTCACTTACAACCACGGTTGCGGGGGTCTTTGGCCGGGAGCCCCCAGAAGCTACAGCTTTTTAGAATTTTAAAATAAAACTTTTCATTGAAAATGAAAATATAAGCAACACTTATCGAGAAGCAAGAGTGAATGCGGGGGTCTGGGGGCGGCGGGCAAGGTTCGGCGGGGGGGAAAAATTATTTTTGCCCATAAATCGCTTCCTACCCCATCTTTTAATAAAAATATAGAACCCCCATCGTCAGCCAAGCCCCCAATCTGATTTCTAGCCCCCAAAATAGCTGTCGCCCCTTTTAATAAAAATCTAGATTGAAATTATTGGTGTTAAAACCCTTAAGCCCGGTTCATACTCGTCCTTAAGGACTGTCCCTGTCCTTAAGGTTTGTCCCTGTCCTTATAAAAGATTAATTCATACTTTCGAAGTGTCCTTTTCCTTTTCCCTGTCCCTAAGCTGCGATTGATTCATACTTGTCCCTAAGCAGCTTAGGGAATGTCCTTAAGCAGCCATAAGGACTGTCCCTATGTCCCTAAGCAATGCTGAGCAATGTTCAACTTTTTCCCTGTCCCTAAGCAACTCGGCCAATCAAAATACGGCAGTGACTACATGTGACACGAAGAACAGCCAATCACGGACTAACTCGACTACTAGTGAAAGAATGTCGTGGGCTTGTGTTGCGGTAATTATTCCATCGTTATTTTTGGGTTATTTAACACATTTTTGCGTGAAAAATACTTGGTTTTCAATTTTTATACCAACCTGAAATATACTAAAAGTTTATAAAGATGTTTTAGAGTTCAAATTTACATGACCTGGTAGTCAAGTGGTTAAGATTTTTGCTCCTCCAACTATGTATCTGAGTTCGAATCCCATGTTCGAAATTTTGTCCTTTCTTTTTTTTCAGCCTACAAATAGGTGTGATAACTTTTTCAAGGTACTTTAAACAAAACGCATTTTATCCAATGACGTTTGAGCATTAGTTCATGTGAGAAAGACTATTCCCTTGTCCTCAAGGAGTATGAATCAATCACCTCTAAGGACAGGGACAAGGACATTCCCTATAGAACTTAGGGACATTTCTTAAGGACAGGGACAAAGCATGAGGACACAGGGACAAGGACACCTAGGAACAGGGGCAAGGACAACGCTTAGGGACAGGGACAACGCTTAGGGACGAGTATGAACCAGGCTTTAGGGGTGGAATAAGTCGGTAAAACGGCATTTTTTCGACTAATGATCCGGAGTCCCCCTATATCCCCCAAACCTAGGGGGGTCAAAATTGAACGCTCTTTCGAATAGGCTAGGTTAGAAGTTTGTAGGATGTAAGCTTTAGCTGGAAATCAAACTTTGTCAAAAAATTAAACTTTACATGAAATTTTTTGGGCAAAATTGGATTTAGTTAAAAATACTGAATCAAATGAAAACCTGCTGTTACTATTGAAAGAGCAACTTCTAAGCTACTAAATGCTAAAAAAATTTTTCAAATCGGTTCAGGCTTTGAAAAGTTACAAAACTTTTTCTGAAGCTACCAGGATCAGGCTGATTGAAGCGTTACAGCGCACGTAAGGTTTAGTACGAATTCCGGGCTATAACCACAAAGTTTTTCAAAATATGAAGCTAGTTGGGGTTTTTTAGTGCGGTAAAGTTATTCCTGATGTTTCTTAGTAGGTTTTTTCTTAAATTTAGGCCTTAGGCTTAGGCTTAGTGCTTAGGCTGAGGCTTAGTGCTTAAGGCCGATTCACACGCTGCGATTTTACTGCGATTTTGCCGCTGCGTTTTCGCCGCTGCGGCAAAACGCACTGTCTGAACAGACGCAGCGATTTCCATGCGGAATGAATGCGTCTTGATTTTTCCGCAGCGTTTTAAACGCCAGACTGCAATTCGGCCTGCGATTTCAGTGCGTTTTGATGCTGCGGACGTGTTGATTTCAACAATATCAGCAAAGCTGTTTCTCATATTTTTAAAACAGTAAAGACGCAGCAAAATAGTTTGCGAGACGCAACGTTTGTTCAGACGCTGCGTTTTGTGTGCGAAACCCTGCGTCTTGCGTTTTGCGTCAAAATCGCAGCGGCAAAAACGCACCGTGTGAATCGGCCTTTAGGCTTAAGGCCGATTCACACGCTGCGATTTTGCCGCTGCGATTTTGACGCGAAACGCAAGACGCAGGGTGTCGCACACAAAACGCAGCGTCTGAACAAACGTTGCGTCTCGCAAACTGTTTTGCTGCGTCTTTACTGTTTTAAAAATATGACAAACAGCTTTGCTAATATTGTTGAAACCAACACGTCCGCAGCATCAAAACGCACTGAAATCGCAAACCGAATTGCAGTCTGGCGTTTAAAACGCTGCGGAAAAATCAAGACGCATGCATTCCGCATTGAAATTGCTGCGTCTGTTCAGACAGTGCGTTTTGCCGCAGCGGCGAAAACGCTGCGGCAAAATCGCAGTAAAATCGCAGCGTGTGAATCGGCCTTTAGGCTTAGGCTTAGTGCTTAGGCTTAGGCTGAGGCTTAGTGCTTAGGCTCAGGCTTAGTATTTGGGTTAGGAAAGGCTTAGTCTTAGTTGCTTGCATCAAATAAAAGGGTATTTGCTACTGTGGAATCATAAACAAAGCTGCGCTTTTGAACCGAAATTGGCTGTCAGCGCCAGCGTGATGCTGAGCAGCAGTGACGTTTTGAATTCGTATTTTATGGTATTCTTCATTATTAAAAATTGCTCCTTTTAACTAAAAATGCTATTTTGTGTCGGAAAATGTAGTTAATTTATTGTCTATGCAAAAAGAAACAATAACAATTGATATGTGAGCTCAGTTTAACGATGCATAGTTCGCCTATTAAATAAGTTTAAAAAATTAACATTTTTTGGTATAAATGAGCAGAATATTTTGGAAACAAAGCTGAATTAAATATATTATTATAAGTTACGTTATGATGATTAAACTTCAGACTGATATTACGACTGTATCGGTGAAAATTTTTGAAAATATTAGCCCCTGAATGTCAAAAAATGATGATTTTCGACAAATTTTGAATTTTTTCGAAAAGCAGTAAATCTACGTTTTTTTGCTTGGAAAGTGCTAAAAATGAACTCAGCGCGTCCGAAAACCTATAAAAACGTGTTTTTACATTGAAAAAATATGCGTTTGAATTTCCCCCCCCCCGCCGAACCTGCACCCGCTTCAGCAGTCATCATTGGATAGCTAATTGCCAAATCAGGTAATTAACTGTTACTTCAAAAAAATTATGGTTGTTTTAGCATTGTTTTAGTTGTTTTTATTTCACATTTTCAGGGCTTGAGGATTTTTTGAATCTTTCCTACATAGCTTAAAGTGTTTTGTCACAAATGTGACTTATGGGATTTTACCGTAAAACTAACACTGTAATAAAAACTTATTAAAATAGCCAATTGTATCATCTTTTTGACACTTTTTTGGCAGCGAAAGACATATAGGCAGGATTTAAAGCAAAAGAAGGTATCATTCAACAATTTTTTACAGTTTATTTATGCTTAGTTATTAGTATTTTTTTGCTTTTTACAATTTTTCACGTCGTGTTTCAGTTCAGGGACTGGAAATGCCGCGAAGGAGTTAGGCGTGGGTGGAAGCGTTGTACTGAGACTATGTACAGAATTGTTCGGTCAAAATCATCGTGTGTTCTTTGACATCGTGTGGTTTTTTGACAACTTTTCCTACAGCTACGATCTGATGGTGCAGCTCAAAGAAATGAATTTGGGCTCTTGGAACCTGCGGACTTCCTCGTACAGTATGCAGGAGTGAACCACAAAGACAAGTAATGGCGCTACGACTGTTTTGCCAAAAAAAAGATAGCAGTTGAGCGACCGTTACCTGTAAGGGCGTACAATGTCAAGATGAGTCGTGTAGATTTGGTTGATCAACTTATTGCAGCCTATCTTCTTTGATCTATGGAAATGCGGAAAACCCTCGAAAAGTCGGGCGACCATCAACTTCTGGCCGTTCAGTCCACGCATTCGCTGCGCCCTCTACCAAACGTCGATTTACAGTAAATGTTCCTGTTGAACTTAGAAAAAATGGAGGCAATCATTAGAGCAGAAAAGTAGAGGACACGCGCAATCCCGGTTGGTGCAAAGCAAGGGGCTGGTGCTCAGATTGCATGTGTCATTTTAACTCTTTATTGTGCCGATTCTTGTCAGTTATGTGGCTACATTGTGTGATTTTGGCTTTTTTCTAAGTTTTGAGCGTCCTAATAGTATGGAATTTGTTACTAAGTGGTATGATTTTGTTGCTATTGTAATAGTCAATGATCGGGCAATATTTTGTTTAAGTTTGGGAAGTAAATTTCAAACGTTGATGTACAGCATCGATGTGCCTTTGTATACCATAAGTCACACTTGTGACAGATTACCTCATTTGCATAATACAGTGCGTATAGTCGAACTAAATGTGCGGCAGCAATTAGTCTCCCACACAAGCTAATTTAAGACCAAAAAATATTTTTTTCAACCAATATTTCATAATGCGGTCAAGAAAGGGTTAAATCTGTGGGTAAAGGTAAAGTTAAAATTGAAAACAAAGTTAACGTCGACGGTTGAAGTTAAAAATTTGCACAATACATTAACTTTAGCTGCGAAACAAGATAAAGCACTTTTCTGGCACGAATATTAAAGGTAACCTTAGCTATCAGATTGGCTTTAGTCATTGTCTGAGAATACGATTTTACCTTCACCTTACCTGTTGGTAAAGTTAGCCTAACTTTACCTGCAGGTAATTTTGAGAATACGGCCCCTGAGCCTAAGCACTAAGCCTAAGCAATAAGCCTAAGCCTAAACCTAAGCACTAAGCCTAAGCCTGAGGCCTAAATTAAAGAAAAAACCTACTAAGAAGCGTCAGAAATAACTTTACCACACTAAAAAACCCTAACTAGCTTTATATTTTAAAAAAAATCGCAGCTATAGCCCTGAATTTCTACGGAACCGTACTTGTGCTGTAACGCTTCGATCGGCCTGGTCCTGGTGGCTTCAGAAAAAGTTCTGTAACTTTTCAAAGCCTGAACCGATTTACATAATTTTTTCAGCATTTAGTAGCTTAGTAGTTGCTCTTTCAATGGTAGCAGCAGGTTTTCATTTGAGTCAGTATTTTTGACTAAATCCAATTTTGCGCAAAAAATTTCATGTAAAGTTTAATTTTTGGACAAAGTTTGATTTCCAGCTAAAGCTTACATCCTACAAACTTTTAACCTAGCCTATTGGAAAGAGTGTTCAGTTTTGACCCTCCCTAGGTTTGGGGGATATAGGAGGACTCCGGATCATTAGTCGAAAAATGCCGTTTTTCCGACTTATTCGACCCCTAAGGGTTATTAAAAGGGGCGACAGCTATTTTGGGGGCTAGAGATCAGATTGGGGGCATGGCTCATGGGCAAGGTGGTTAAAATGAACCCGGGAAAACTAACAATTTCTTGCGCGGTCCCTTCACCCCTTGCGAAAGGGGCCATTGCAAAATGTAGTTGGTAGTCATTTAATCTAAATATTCACTGTCAGTGGTGTACACAGAAAAAAATTTCAGGGGGAATGACTTTCTTGAAAGGAGTTTTTGTGATGAGTTAAAATGCATTTTATGGTAATTTTAACACTTATCGCATTGCAAACGCAAGATCACTGAGTTTCAGGCTGCAGGGGTCGGGTCTGCAGCCCTCAGAAAAAGTGAGATTTTTTTCAAGTTTTAGGGCTGGAATTCACAACCTAACACTAACACTAACTTTTTCCTTAAAAGCTGGTGAAACACTTAAATTTGGGCTCGAAACACTTAAAATGTTAGTGTTTCAAGCCCAAATTTAAGTGTTTCACTAACTTTTAAGGGAAAAGTTAGTGTTAGTGTTAGGTTGTGAATTCCAGCCTAGGTTAAACTTGGTCAATTGAAGACGTATATATCAGAAATTTTTTTCGTCCCTGCAATAAAAACCAAAGCAGTAGCGTACCCAGGATTTCGCGAAGGGGGGGGGGCTGAAGTGATGGTCGACGACCGGGGGGGGGGGGGGAAAGGGTGAAAACGCACACGCAGTCCGCGGCAGTCTGCAGAAAGTTCAGCTTTTTAAAATTTTTTTACTGATTTCATTGATATTGCAAAAAAGTTTTATTTACGCAACATGTCGTGCAATCATAGTGGTTGCAGGGGTCTGGGGGCGGCAGCCCCCAGAAGCTGGAGCTTTTTTAGAATTTTGAAATAAATTTTGCATTGAAAAACCATTTCTAAGCAACAGTTGTTGTGAAATCATAGTGGTTGCAGGGGTCTGGGGGCGGCAGCCCCCAGAAGCTAAAGCTTTTTTAGAATTTTGAAATAAAATTTGCATTGAAAAAGCAATTCTAAGCAACACTGGTAGTAAAAAAAGAGTGGTTGCAGGGGTCTGGGGGCGGCAGCCCCCAGAAGCTAAAGCTTTTTTAGAATTTTGAAATAAAATTTGCATTGAAAAAGCAATTCTAAGCAACACTGGTAGTAAAAAAAGAGTGGTTGCAGGGGTCTGGGTTTGGCAGCCCCCCCCCCCAGAAGCTGGAGTATTTTTAGAATTTTGAAATAATAATTGCATAGAAAAACCAATTCTAAGCAACACTTGTCGTGAAATCATAGTTGTAGCAGCGGTCTGTTCAGAGTCAGATTTTGTTATGTCAAATATTTCAAACTTTTAACCTATTTAGATAAAAAAAGCACAAAAAATCGGCCCATGGGGGGACTAGCAAACCTGAAAAATACGTTGTATACAGGAAAAAATTGAAGAAAAACCATGGGTGACAAGGGCTGTCCTTAGACGTTCGTCCTCCACTCCACCCACCACACGGTTTTTAACTAAAAGCCACACAAAATATATAACTAAATACCAATAATAGTTGTCAGCATTACTCATTATTAATGCACCATAGCAGATATAAGTCATGTATATACATTAGAGCAGTAATGAATTAGGGTCGAGATCCCCTCGAAAGAAAATTTTGGAAAATTTTTGAAATTTCAGTGTAATTTTAGTCAATTGGGAACGTGCCGGAAAATTTTTTTCAGCGGTGTCATAAAACCAAAGAAGACCACAGGAAAAAAGTGAAAAAAGGGGGGGGCTGAAATCGCGAAGGGGGGGGGGGCTAAAATCGCGAAGGGGGGGGCTGATGTCCCCCTAGCCCCCCCCCCCTGGGTACGCCACTGAACCAAAGGGAGGACCCTTGTTCGCAATTTCCAGAGTTAGACTGCGCAGTCATTTGGATTGCGCAGTCAATAGTTAGACTGAGCAGACTATTTGGAGTTTTGAACTGCGCGGTCCAACTTTTATTGGCTGCACAATCCTACTGACTGCGCAGTGCGCAGCGTAACTCCAGTTTGACTGCGCCTGTGCGCGCCTGCGCAGACTATTTGGACTGCGCAGTCCAACTATTAATTGGCTGCGAATCTTCCTGACCGCGCAGTTTAACTCTAGTTTGACTGCGCAATCGATCTAGAGTTAGACTGCGCAGTCATTAGGATTGCGAGTTGGACTGCGCAATCAATCTACAGTTAGACTGCGCAATCAGCCCTCACGGCCGTCATGCGCGCGGTCCTTTTAGTAACTCAGAGCAGCTCTCGCTCCGCTCGGGCTGCGCGGTCCAACTCCGACCGCTGCGCGGTCGCGCGGTCCACCCGGGAAAATCCCGGGTCTTGCCCATGACGATGGGGGTTTCATATTTTTATTAAAAGATGGGGTAGGAAGCGAATTAGAATCGAGAATAATTTCCCCCCCCCCGCTTCAGTCTGACCGCCCCCAGAAGCTAGAGCTTTTTTGAAATTTGGAAATAAAATTTTGCAATGAAATTGAAAGTTTAAGCACCACTTGTCGAGAAACCAGAGTGAATGCGGGGGTCAGCCCCCAGGAAAAAAATTGGGGAAATTTTTGATTTTTGGGCCAAATTTGGTCAATTAGAGACGTATCGGAAATTTTTTCCGGTGAACCCGCAAAAACCAAAGAGGAGACCCTTGTTGAATTTTTCTTATGAGTTGGCCAAAAAGGGGGGTCCAGGCCCCCTGAACTCCCCCCCCTGGGAACGCCTTTGCCCCCATCCCCCCCTGGGCTTTCTTTCTTTCTTGTGTGTAGTAAGCAATTGCATTACAATAGGCTGGGCACAATGCAGCCATATATACAGATGCATGAACCTTGACGACAGATAATGACGAGAACTACGGTAAAAAGTTCTGGGGCCTGGGGGCGATAGCCCCCAGGAAATGTTTTGGATATTTGGGCTAAATTTGATGAATTGGGAACGTATCGGAAAATTTGTTGAGGGGGCCCTCTTTGCCAAAGGAAGGGCCCCAGACCCAAGCAGGGTTTTTTTTGGTCTGAAAAGTTTAGGCCACTTGGCCTCAGGTCCGAAATTTTTTAGGCCAATTGACAAAAGGCTTAGGCCAACTCATTTTTGCATTTTTGCAAAAATTATTTACAAAAATGAGCATAGTATATTCTACAGAGGTGTAGCCAAAAACAAATTTTGGAGGGAATCGACTTTTAAAATTCTAAAAGTGTTAAAATGCATTTAACAGCAATTTTAACACAAAAAATGACACATATTATTAGCAAAATTCGTTCAAAGATAATGCTATTTTTGTTACTAGAGCGGCATCTATTTTTATTACTGGATCGCTTTTTTGGAGCTCAAACAAACAGCTGACGGATTGGCGAGGATCCAGAAGATTTTTTATATCACGGACCCTAAATTTACAAGAAATGAAATTTTTTCGACCATAAAACAGCTACATGCAAGCTTGAAACTATA
This sequence comes from Trissonchulus sp. WLG1_4, assembly GCA_030248245.1. Lineage (NCBI taxonomy): Eukaryota > Metazoa > Nematoda > Enoplea > Enoplida > Ironidae > Trissonchulus > Trissonchulus sp. WLG1_4. The sequence goes on along the minus strand of JASANF010002799.1, from coordinate 143,696 downwards.
CACAGGGCACAGGGGCGTTGCGGCCCATTTACGAAAAAATAGGAAATAAAATAGGAATTTCCCGGAGAAAAATAGGAAAAAATAGGAATTTCTGAGCAAAAGATAGGAAAAAATAGGAATTTTTCTTAACTTTTTATTGAAATACTGAACTGTGTAACAGTGAACTTCCTACTGTTTTTTCGTCACAACAGTCAGTCAGTAAGTCAGTCAGTGGCTTAGCCATGATAAAATTTCGGGGGTGAAATGACTTCGATTTTTTAAAATGTGTTAAAAAAATTGCAATTTTAACACAAAAACGAAACATATTAGCATATTTCGTTCAAAAACAATGCAACTTTTTTGACTAGAGCGGCATCGAAAGTAAAACGACTGAATAATTGCCAGGTATTGGGCTGATAGAAATTGCGACAACTACAGCGGAACTATCGAAATTTTACATTAATTTTGAGACCTTCTATTGAAAATTTGAAAAAATAGGAAAAAATAGAAATTTTTCCCAAAAAATAGGAGGGGGTCGAAAAAATAGGAAAAAATAGGAAAAATAGGAGCCGCAACACCCCTGCTATACATTACAGTGGGGTACCTTTCCAATTTTTAGCCCAAATTTGGTCAACAGGAGACGTATCAGAAATTTATTCGGACAAAAATTGAAACAAGATGGGAACGTCACATTAGACAGTCTATTACACAAGGAAATGTAGCATAATATACTCGTGAGTCGTGTAGTCATGTAAATGGAGCATAACGTACTTGTGTATACATGCATAGGCAATGATGAAAGATAACAACAAGGTATAGTACGCCACAGAGTCGCAGGGGTCTGGGGGCGGCAGCCCCCAGAAAAAAAATTGGGGAAAATTTTTGATTTTTAGGCCAAATTTGGTCAATTGGAGACGTATCGGAAATTTTTTCTGCATCCGCAGCTGAAAAAGTTTAGGCCAGCTGGCCTCAATCGCTGAAAAAATTTAGGCCAATCCAAAAAAATTTAGGCCATGGCCTTAGCTATGGCCTAAAAAAAACCCTGGACCCAAGGGGGGGCCCCCCCCCTGGATCCGCCACTGTAATTATCTGAATTTTCCCTAAATTTCTTTGAATTGAAATAATCTGAAAGTCCTCTGAAAGTTTGTAAAATGTTTCTGAATGAAAAGGGTAAAAACATCTGGAAAATCCATAACCGAAAAATTCTACAAAGAATTCAGATTCCTGGTTTTCCTGTGATGTGCCTTTGTTTTGTTTTTAAGAAGTTGTATATACATCAGTTTCTCTTCACTTATGGGCTTATGACACAGCACGTGTTTAAAAAAATCACAAAAACGTGCCTCAGTATGTTTATAATTGCTCAAATTTAGTAGATTCAAGTCATATGAGAAAATCGAAAAAATCAAACGATAAGCGATATGCAAAAATGCTTCCCCCAAGACCCAACCCCCAGCGTGCTACTCTACTAAAAATGGATCCATCATTTGACCCAAATATTCAGGTTTTGGCAAGAGAAAAATATTTACGTCAATAAAACGATTCCTAGCCCATCTTTTAGAGAACTGTTTACTAAATAATCAGAACCCTTACATTGGTTACAGTTATGTTTTTAAATTTTTGCAGGTTCGGCATCACCATGACGGAAACAATTCACAGTGGTCATTTTATGGTCAGCAATATTTACGAACGGGTTCAAAAACAAGAACAGGCTCTCGCGGTAAGCCAAGCCTTCAGTTGGCAATTTTAGGGCACTTCAAAAAGCTAGTAAGAGTGTGAGATTTTTTGATTCTATAAAATTTATGGTTTATATAATATATTGAGACTTAATCACTATGGTGTATAATTTATCACTACATATATCGTATGTCACTTAGAGTTAGTGCATAGCATAATTACTAATCAGTTTGTATAGTATGAACTATATATGTATCAGTGGCGTCTCCAGGATTTCGCAAAGAGGGGGGGGGTTGTACCCGGCCGGAGCTGCGACCTGAAGAGGGTAAGAGGGTAGGGCGGAGCAGCGTAAGCCACCGATCACGGGGGGGGGGTGCGGGAGCGATGTGGCAGCTCAAAGGGGGGGGGCGACCCTCTAAGGGCGGATGCTCAGACGGCAAAGGGGGGGGGGACTGCAGCACACCCAGCCCCCACCCTTCCTAAATATGCCGATGTTATGTATAATTATTCATAATTATTTATATAGAGTCCACAGTATAGAAAATACAGACGTTTCAGTCTGCGCCGCCGAAAGTACCGAGGGCCGTAAAAATTCTTCATCAATTATGTATATTTTCTTTTAAGAATCTTTTTAAATTTTATATACTAATCTTAAATATGTATATATGTATATATATATTATATAACATATGTATCAAAAAATTTATTTCAAATTTAAGATTTTTTTACTTTCAGTCAGCGGATCCGGAAGAGGAGGCGGAGGAGGAGTTGTTCCTGAAGCCGGACACGAATGCCGAGAAACCGATCACCTTCTACAAGTTCGGGCCCACCACCACCCGGGCTATTGCCATCGATGGCTCCCTCACCAAACTCTGCAAATGTGTCCAGATGGCCTATAGGTTGGTTGTGTGGATAGTTGAGAGATTGGAAGGGGGCTTGCTCTGCCCTGATTGGAAAAGGGGCTTTATGTAAGGCAGTCACAAGAAACGGGTGGGGTGAGATTATTTTTGAACGACATTTGTTTTAAATTATAAATTAAATTGGAGTTTATATATATATATATATATATATATATATATACATATTTGCGTTACGTAATTACAATGAATATACAAATTGTTTGTCTAGCAAAATGACCACTCCGAAGTGGAAGATGTTCAAAGGCATTCGTTTGATGTGGAAAGACCGTATCCGATTGAACAATGTCATCTGGCGGGCTTGGTGGATGCAGTGTCAGTTTTTTAAATTTCATATTTCATTTTTTATTATAACACTGAAATATTTTAGGTATGTATTGAATGAAACTAGGAATTTATGAATACTAGCCGACTACTTAGTTGCCACTAATTGTATTTATAAGCATTAGCATTTTTGAAAGCGACCACATTTCAACAAGACTTGAGTGAGTGAGTGCTTTTCTACTCGTGTATATATTAGACTTGAACTTGATATTAAACTATTAGAAAGCACGATCATTCAATAAGTTTTTATCAACCTTCGTTTGTGATTGTAGTATTAGTCCTTTCATAACAGAAATAATATTAGTTAACAGTTACCAGTTTACTTTGATATTATCACTAAAAAATAAAAAACCTGAGATGTTGATTTCAGTTATACACAACTCCAAGCCAAAGTACTGCTTCTTTTCGATACCTGATGAAGATCATCACAAGCTTGATGTGAGTTACCAATATTTTCAATTTTTTCATTAGAATATTATTTTGTTAATATTAATCTATTGTTTTGTTTTTCGTCACCAATTGATTATAATATATTATATATTACACTAAAGCTGAAATGTTGGCTGATTTTTGTCACTGTACGTAAGTCTAAGCAGAACACAACCCTGTTGTGCATAAAAACACGCTATAAACTTTATTACATTAATTAAATTAATTAAATGGAATACATACAATACATTTTTTCAGACTCCACTAATCGAGGGCATGTTTTGGAAACGTCGTCGTGAGACAATCATTGCAGAATATAAACGGTGGCGGCGATACTACTACTATCGATTGCATATTATGCAGCAAAAAGTTTATCGGAAATCAGAAGAGGTAAGTGATTTTGTGCAACACTAGATTTAATAGCGGTTAATGATGCCGGGGAATTTTTGAATTGCACGCTATACTTTGGGTTTTTTTGCGTACTTAAGTTCATACTTCATACTTTTACCCGGTGGTCTAGTTTGGCAGGAGTTTTACCGACATTTTGACTGCCCTTGGATAATATACCTTTCTGTAACTTTGTCGAACCACTTTTCAATCGCAACAAACTATTTATTTTTTGTTAGCGAAAAATAGGCTATTTTTTAAAATGTTAGCAAAATTTAGGTAAAAATCGCATAAATTTTAAAAGTATCGATGTATTATTTACGAGCCCATATTACGGAAAAGTCGGTACCGAAATAAAAAAATCTAAGTTGGTTCTTGTACCCCTCATTTGTCTCACTAAAAGGAACTTGTTTGGTCCAATAAAACAATGAATGGGTCTCCAGTTTCAACTACTTCAACTTCCAAGAGTTATGTTCTTGAACTGTCAAGTTTTTTCTATTTTTTTTAGCTGGGCAATCGTTGTCGCAAATTTTCCGTCTGCTTTGACGATGGCTCAGCCGAAGATGCCTTATTTCTGCCCCTGCCCACTCTGTCCCCCTTCTCCAACCTAGACGAGGACGAATTCACCAATTATTTCACGGACACCCTCTTTTCAAGCCTCAATCAGCCATATATGTTCCCTAATCCTAAAGAGATGGGTAGGTTTTTCTTAGCTGTTTTTTGTTGTATATTATTATTTTTGTTTATTTCTTTATGTAAGGTGTTTGATTTTAGAACGGTTTTTTGTCACTTCCAGTCCCAGCGCTTAACCATTGGTGACCTGGCCTCTAACCAGGACTTAGGGCGGTGGACTGCTAATAGTAATCCGAAGGTCGGCTGTTCGAATCCCATCCACTAGTTTACGAAATCTTTTTGCGCAAGAGGTCATGACATTATTCTACAGCTGCGCAGTTTATTTCTTTTTTAGACTAGAAATCATTTCACAAGTTTCGCTAAAGCGGAGGTTTAGAAAGCGTATTTTTAAATAAAAAATGTGGAAATTCAGCTTTGTGTATTTTTTTTGTTTTTGTATTTTTTAGCACGTGGCGGAAACGCGGATATAATCCAACCGGGCTTGGTGCAATTGCAGCCTAGCTTGGAAGATATAATGGCTTCTCTTGGTAAGATTAAGATATGACATAGTTTTGTAAGATATTTTGTGTAATATGTGTAAAAAAATTAATATAAAGTATGTGTAATGTGGTTTATAGTTGAAAATTGGTCATGATTTGAAACAAACAGGCTGTGTAAATATATATTTGTTATGTGTTTGTTCGTTTTGTTTTTTTCCTGTACCTGGTCCTGGTGGCATTATAGCATAGTATGTCCGTAAAGGATTTTATGCTGGCAGTAATTTGTTATAGTTTTTGCTTGGTCTATGTGTATTTATTTCGTGGAGTGTTATCTTTTTACTGTGTAAATTGGGACAAATAGGATAATATATTAAATTCAATTTTACACACAAGTAAGCCCTTTTCATCCTAAACCAAGTTTGAACAGCAGCAATATTGATAACTTGTCTGGCGTTGAAAAAATTGCAGAGTACTTCTTTATGCGCGCATTTTACTCAAAATCCTTTGCTTAGGGCAATTCCTTCTTAGTCATTTTTGTAGTTTCGGTTTTTAAATTTTTTAAAATTACTTTTTTATGTTCTTTTCTAGGCGATGAACCTGATAAAATTATCCCATCGGAATTTACCAATTTTGGTGACGATGCTGATAGTGTGAGTTTTTTAAGTGTCGAAGTGAATTTAAAGTTCTCTACGTTTTACGTTACATATTTACATTTAGTTGTACTTAGAAATAGTTGAGTTATTTTTTTATATACTTTAATAATACATTTAGATTTAAATATTATTGTAAATATATAGCTTTTGGTATATATATGTATTGCATTTGGAAAAAATCACGCTGAATTATTACTGGGGTGAAAAAGTTACAAGTATCATCCAGAAAATAAGTCAGCATTCAGTGCAGAATATGTAACTTTGTAGCCAAAAATTATGTTCCGGTCTATTACTATCAGTATAGTATATTCATTTTTTATACAAAACCACTTTTTTAGTCAGACATTTTCGTGCCCCCCCCGTTTCAAAACCGCGAAAGTGAAATCTTTGTTTTATTTTTCCGAATTTTCTCTGTTTCAGCAAATGTTCATGCCACTGGACTCAGAGCCAATTGACCCGACCGGTAGCAGTGGGTCCTCTCTCCCCTCTGCCAGTGGAAACTATGCGGCACCCCCTGTCACAAGATCAGCCGCCCCCCGCGTTTCAAAGCCAGACCGTCACGTGACCATTGTCACGCCCCCTGTGAATGTGACCGATCAAGAAAATAGCCTGGGGGCTGACAGTAGCACGGACAGTAGTAATGTTTATTTTGGACCCGCCGGACCCCCCGTGGATTTTTCCGGGAGTCCGGTCACCCCCCTACCGTCTCAGGGGGCCCGTGGCACTAATCTGGTCAACTATATTCCCGAACGGATCTGCGAACCCCCCCTGGGAAGCTGTTCCGATAGTCAAACTTCAGTAACGGTCATTTGGCCTACTGCGGCGACCATGGTGACCAAAAGCAGCGTCGAAACTGAGTCTAAACTGAATACTCGAAACTTGCTGGCGTTTAGTGGCAGTGCGACGAATAATTTTAGAGCCCACAAAAATACAGGCTCTAAATCGGTGTATGAAAAAGCGCCGGCAGCTGGCTCTAATTTTGTGTCTGTGGGAACGTCTACTTCTGACGATAGACGACTCTCCATGCTGGCCAATATTTCTAGTCTAAGCACGAAATTGCAACAACAACAACAGCAAACTGCGATTGGCTCAAATTATGGCAATCAGTTATCTCGGTCGAATCTGATTGGCCCGCCGCCGGTCATCACCATGACAACCAATAAACTGGAACCGGTTCTGAGCCCTAGCGGCGGCGGGGGCAAGCTACCGGTACCGGTTTCAAGCCGCCGGTCGGAGCCAAATACCGGTTCGTTGTCCCTGCAGCTAAACTCTCCGGCTGTGCTGCGAAAACCGGTACCCACCACACCGGCTCGCATGAAACCGCAAACCGGTAATCCGGTCTCTCAGATGATTGACGTGTCGTCCCCTAGCCTGGCTCCGCCCCCTCCCGCTGACCCCCTCATGACCCCTCCCGGTTCCTACACCTCCGCACTCCTTTCGGTGCCTCCCAGCCCGGTGGCGGTATCACCCATTTCGTCAGGGGAGTCTTCGGCCTTCAAGCTACACCCAGGCCTGCTGGGAAATGTGTCAAAGTATAACCAGTCCAGCAATTTCTTGACCTCTACGGCTGCGGTTTGGGCTGGGACGGCATCCTCCCCGCAAGCGGTGACTGGCTTCTCGCCTAGCTTGCCCGTTCCCACGGGGCACCAGTTGTCGCAGAGTTTTGTGAGTTTGAATATGGTTTTGGTTAGCTGCTTTTCAATGAGTAGAGTAGAATAGAGTTGTGAAGATAATTTTATTTGAAATGGGAGTCTTTTTTTGTTTGTGCGAATTGTTGTTACAAAATTCGTTGCTTTCTTTGAAGTCAACAAATAATATTGTTACATACGCATGCTATTCAGTTCTATACGTATGCACTATCATGATACAGTGGGTCATAAAAGGCCTTATTTTTCTTCAATATGAAATTTTTCGTAATTGTTACTACCTGAACAGTTTCATAATTTTTTGGGGGAGTATGGGAGCTTAGTAAATCGGTGTGTACTGTGTGTGTATTGTATTTTTTAGTGTGTCAATTAAACGATAGATGTGTAAATACGCCCTCTATTTTACAAAAAAGCCTTGGTCCGGAGTATCGGACAAAAACCTATCGTGCCGACTTATTAGAACTAATTTAGTCGGATGTGTGAAGAAAATTTCAGACTAAAAAATTAAGTTCAATACGTCCGTACCTCCGTCCGAAATGAACCTCAGACTATTTTAATGAAACAAGAGTGTTTTTTTATTTCAGAACGATAATGGCCAGACGGCGAACGCAGGTCTTTGTCTTCCCCCGCAGTCTCTGTATTTCGTGCACACTATGGACGGGGTTTCAATGCCTTTTTGTAAGTGCTTTGGCAGTTATTAAGCGTTTCATTTCATTATGCATATTATTATTGTTTGCACTGTGTGTGGAAATGGTGTTTACTGATTTGCTGTTTTGGAGAAAATCATGGCACTTTGTGTCACACTCTCAGTCAGGGAGACTGGAACACTGTTGCTGTACTTTTGTTCCCGCTGTACAGACAATAGGACACACGAGAAAACATGTCCGATATCCTTGCCCGTATATCCGAATGTCCCAATGCCCGTTTTGTCCTTGAAAGTATGAATCAAAAAAACGGGCGAAACGCGTTTTTGTCCTTGTCCTTATGGCCTTAAGGACAAGAAGTATGAACCGGGCTTAAAGCTGTGGTGTGATTTCAGTTTCTGTGCCCTGCCCTCCAGGCGCGGGCTCATCTTCTCAGATTCAACCGATCACCTCTGTTATCAGTCCTATGTTGGATCAGGTAATTTTAGAATTACTTTTTTTGATGATTTTATTTTTTTAATTTTTAAATAGTAGTTTTTTTTAATTTTGGTTAATTTGTTTTGATAAGATTTAATAATTGAAAACAGCTGTGACTAAACTTAACATCGTGACTCTTATTGCAACACACTTTTGTGAATCTGTCCCAACGTAGGGATAAGTCAATAAGCCAACAGATGTTTTTTTCAATGCATTTAGGAACTGCACTTCTAACATTTATTATGAAAATGTCGTACAGGATAAATAAGATAAAGATACGTGAAAAGAATGTTTGTGTACTACTCATTTACAACTACTTTGTCTTTAACAAAAAAGCAGACGAAAAACAACTTAACAGTTAGAATCCTTGATCAAACATCAAAGAAACGGTGAGACACAATAGTCCAAAGCTAACGCTCAGGCTTTTTTTAGACGTATGCTAAATTGCCCTATTATTTTTTATTTTTTTGCAGAAAACATCCTTGCGTCCGCAGATTCCCAGCAGTCTAGGCCTGGGGGGCCTAGGGGAGGCCGTCCCCTCCGTCCCGGGACCCTCCACCCGTGCACTGTCGCCCCAGTTTAGCAAAAAACAACTGCAACAGCAACAATGTAGAGTCGAAACGCCGCCCTTGACTCTGGGGTCCTCACCCAATTCAGGTTAGACACAGGTGTTTTTTTAAAGTGCCTGTTGTTTAGTGTGTGCGGGTGTCTTGGGGTTGGGGCATAATTTAATATAGGGGTCTAACCTTGGTGGGTCTTGTATTGATACGTTGACTGCTTATGTGCCTTTTCTGTATTTTTATCACCCCTTCCTTAATAATCTAACGAAATAGCAGCTTCATTTGAGTTAAAAAACGGCTATTTTTAAAATTTGGCTAAACTCTTGATTCAAATTGAGTAAAAATCGTACACGGAAAATTTGCTTTCCCTTGTACCCAGGCTTCTAATTGAACTTGCCCTTGTACCAAATTGAAAATCTGAGGGGTTCCCTTACCTTCCAAACCCCCCATTTTAAACTGTGTTTGGGTCTATTAGGCTTTTTTTGACCTATACGGTAGAAAACTAGCGTTTTTTTACTACAGTACGGCAATTATGAAGTAAACAGATATCGGCTGTCTCATGAAATTATCATTGATTATTTATATTTCAGATTTTGGTAGCTCCAACACTGATAAGTTCAAGGTAAGCCTGTGATAACCTTCAAGCATATGATACATGTCGTGTTCATCAAATTTAGGCATAGACTGGAATTCGCAACCCAACACTAACACTGAAGTTTTCCTGAAAAATTAATGTCAGCGCGAAACAATAGAGTGGTGATTTTTTGTAACTCAGATTTCTACAATTCAAACTCTTGTAACAAGTTGTGTAATTTTTTGTAGCCGCAGTATGGACCAAAGTTTTTGTTTACGGGGTGTGGGGGTTTGTTTTTTTTTTTGTTTTGGTTTTTTTTGGTTTGTGTTTTTTTTTTTATTGGGTTTTTTTTTGGATTTCCCTTTTTTATTACCTTTTTTTGGGGTGCGGTCTCCACCGCCGCTGGCCCAAAAACGGTTACAAGTGGAAAGGCTTTAGCCCGGTTCATACTTGTCCTCCAAACAACTGTCCTACGAATTGTAGCAGTTTTTTGCATGAACAAAGTTGGGGTCAAGTTATATTTGTGTGCGAACAATTAAGCAAAATGAGTGTGTCGTTTTCTCCAAACAGTCATTTGAAATTAATTGTTTTTGTCCCTGTCCTTATGTCCTTACGGACAAGTATGAACCGGGTTTTACGGACAAGTATGCTTAAAGCCCGGTTCATACTTGTCCTTGTCGTTTGTTCCTGTTGTTTTGTCCTTGAGCATTCCCAGGAAAACTGCTTGGCCAAATGTGACAGATTTTTTGCATCAACAATTATGTTGGAGTACAAACGAGTGCGTACGCAAAAAAGTAGGCTGTGCCCTTTAGTCAACTTTTCACAGCAACTGATCAAAATTTGTCCTTGTCCCTGTCCTTATTGCCTCGAGGCAGGTTTTTTTTTCAAAATCGGCACTGTGTAAATGTTGTGTAAATTAAAAATTTGCTGTGTAAATTAAGGATATGTTGTGTAAATTTTTGAAAGTGTTTATTTTGGGACTTTTTCAAGTGAAAAAACGCTTAAACGCTTTTTTGCACTTAAAACAACTAATTTTGACTTTGCGATTCTAACTACGAAAATAAACAAATAAAGCAAGAGATTAGGACACCCTGTGCATCCTAGCAGTGGCGAGAAAACCGTGGGTGGGGGTGGGGAAAGAAGATTTTTTGGGAAATTGGTTGGGGACGTATGGAAGTTGGAAAAAGGAAGAGGGCGAGGCAACTGACAAAATTGTCCTTCCCTCTTGCCTCAGCAGGGTCAACGCACTGAAGAAAAAACTTGTAAATTAAGGGTATGTTGTGTAAATTTTTGAAAGTGTTTATTTTGGAACTTTTTCAAGTGAAAAAACGCTTAAACGCTTTTTTGCACTTAAAACAACTAATTTTGACTTTGCGATTCTAACTACGAAAATAAACAGATAAAGCAAGAGATTAGGACACCCTGTGCATCCTAGCAGTGGCGTGCCCAGAAAAATATTTCTGGTGGGGAATGACCTTTCCATTTTTTGTAATGGATTAAAAAGTGTTAAAATGCTTAACTTTACAATTCGCATTACAAACGCAAGTTCACTAAACCACAAAGTTACAGGGGTCTGGGGGCGGCGGCCCCCAGGAATAATTTCAAGAATTTTTTATTTTTAGGCCAAATTTGGTCATCTGTGAACGGAAATTTTTTTGGGCCGGCCAAAAAACCAAAGGGGGACCCTGTCTACAATTAGCTGTGAACGGCCCTACAACTGAGTAGTCTGCAGAAGCGAGATATACAATAATCACCAGATATACAGATACTAGTAGTGTTTTTGTAATCAATTCAATCAATCAATTAAAGCACAAAGATTCTATTTGTGAATTGCCTGATTACATAGCATAAGGTAGAACCCCGCAGAGACTAAAATTTTTTGTTTTTGGTCAAAAATAAGACTTATTTTCGTTAGCACAAAGAGGTCGCGGGCAGCCCTCGCTACTTCGCAATTTTTTGGAATTTTTATTACCAAAATACGCAGTTTTATCAACTGTTGGGTGATGATATGGTTGTGTAAATCAGTGTGTATTTTTATTTTTTGCTGTGTAAATTAGGCGGCCGATGTGTAAATACACCCTAATTTACACAAAAAATAACCCTGCGCTCAAGGACAAGTATGAACCGGGCTTAGACTTAAGACTGTAAAGCCAAATGAAGACTGTGGGGTTTTTGTTATTTGAGAGCTGGAATGTGCGATCGTTGAAGCGGGAGGCGGATCGTGAATCGACGGCCGACGACCCGAATGAGAGAAAACGACTCGCCCATGTTTCTTCTGAGCACTCACGCAGATGCGCCCTCAAGGTGGCTACACTGAATTTATTAGCGTCATTTTTTTAAAGTCTGACAAAAAAATAGTTGCGCCACTTACTTAATATTTTAGTGGCATGACTTCTGCGACTACTTGCTGTTGTAATCTATTTGATAGTCAAAATCTATTCTTTTCGTAACGAAATCGCATGTTTCGTTTTCTAAACTGGTGCAACTAAAGTTTTTGTCACACTATTAATATTTTTCTATTAGAAGCGTGTGTGCCAGAGTCGTGAAGTTTGACCCATGTCGGTTGGAAAAGAATATTATAGTGTTGCACGGATTGTGTTGTACATAATGAGACTCAGCAATATAGTGTTGTGGTGTAGTGGTTAGCAGTCTCGATGTTGAAACGGAAGGGCCCTGGTACGAATCCTGTCACATGTATTTTTTTACTCGATTTCTTTTTTTCAATATCTGTTTTTGGACCAAAATGCTGGTGTAAGAATGTTATTAAATTGAAACACGGAATGATTATTCATTCTGCTTCCCCAGTGGCTTGGGCTTTAGATCTAATTAATGTAAGATTAGATTAGAATTAATGGAATTAGATTTTTCTAGAATTTAATCTGATCTGTTTAGGACGGATTTGAGCAGCTAAAATCACTACTACCGTCGCTGAATCGCGGCACCTCGGAAACCAGAGTCACTAATGCCTCCATTCTGTGGAGAGGTAAGAGTTAAATGTCGTAATAAATGCATATTCTTCCCAATCATCTGGCATATTTTTAGGCAAAATTTTATGGGGGGGGGCAGCTCCCCCATGGATGGGGGGGAGCGTCGACCAAAATGGGGGGGGGGCGCACCAAGTTCACGATATAACACTATTTTTACACGAAAAAATGGTTATTATTCGTTAAATGTTACGTTTTCATACGTTATTATAGCTACACTAACACTAAATTTAGCTGAAACGGAGCCAAAAACCCGACGAACACGACATCGCTGCAGCTAAAAAGTCGCTGAAAAGTCCTTCCAGAAAAAATTTTGGGCTATGGGGGGGCACCCCATCTGAAATGGGGGGGGGGCGACCAAAATGAGGGTGCGGCGTGCGCCCCCCCACTAAAAATATGCCAGATCATTTATGCATTATTATTCATTATGCGTTATGTGCTATTCTTAGTCATTATGCATTATGGCTCATTCAGTATATGCAGTATTCTTATCCATTACGCATTATGTTTACTAGGCGTTATGCAATATTCTTCGGCATTAATTGTTCATTGTGCGTTTGTTTATTGTCTTTATTTTTAGCAACTGACCGTATAAAACGACTGAAGACACACGTGAAGTCATTGGAAAGCACAAATGCAGACAGGAGAAGAGAAATTGAGAGAATATCAAAGAAAATTGAGTGAGTAATTTTGTTGGTGGCGATTTCCTGTGTTTTCTGAATTTTACGAAAAAAATTTATAGTAACTAACCAGTTACTGTTCCATGTAAACCGTTTAGAAGTTTTTTTCAGTGGCACTATTTTTATGTTTAGACTGTTTTTAAGCTTTTTTAGATTTTGAAAAATTTTGAAAGTTAACGAACATGGGTAATGAATTTAGCAACTATTTTCCAGTCTTACCTATTAGAAAAAAAGAATCTTTTTTAAGTTTTTTAAAGTTTACTTTTTAGACTTTTCAGACTTTTGTTAGACTGTATTTGTGATTGTTTTAGAGCCTACCAAAGTCGCCTTTCGTTGTCGGGCTCTGACGAGAAAGAGTCCGTGTCTGTCGAAGATCTGGTGGTAGCTCATGTGAGACGGAGAGTGACTCAGGATTGGAAATTTTGGCTGGTAGGTATTGAACAGATTAAAGGGATTATATATTTTTTAATCTTGACGATCGAAGTGTCTTTGATTAATCAAAGATAAGAATTAATAAGTAACCTAGTTACTGGGTTGGCTTAATAAATTGTAAGGTTATTGGTTCTTTAGATATTTTCAGCATATCAGGATAGTAGTTATTAGCTTCTATTAAATAGATTTAATTTGCTACTACTGATTACTAGCTAATTATAAGTAGATAAAAATAGTTTTTTTATTATCGAAAACGATATTAGGAAGTAATTATTATTATCTACAATCGTACATAATAATATTTCCATAATAATAATAATAATAAATCGTACATAATAATAATATGTTTTCGATGGTAAAAAACTAGTTAATAATTCTGTAATAGCTAGTAATCAGTAGTACGTAATTAACTTTAATCTAATGTTAGACAACTAATGCTGTGCTTTATTAATTACTCATACAGATGCAATCTTTGTAACGATTTGCAATCAGTAACAAGGCATGGAGATAAATAAACTGCCAAAAGAAATCATTTGCGAACTCGTGTATTTCAGCTTTACGAAGCCGTCAAACCCCTGTTGGAGTCGTATCAGCGGGAAGTCACTGGTCGTAGCCGTTCGGAAGTTTTGACCAGCGCTACGGTTTGGCTGAAAAACAGATGTAGTTTGGCTCAGCTTAGGCCGAGTATGGTTTTAGTTTAGTATTCTAGTTAAACTAGTCATATAAGACATAGAGTCTTTACGGAAATCTTGGTGTTAAGAAATTGTCGAAATCTTTACTACCACTTTAAACCGTTTGAATATTAGTAAAAAAAAGTTGAATAAATGAATAAGGAAAAAAGAAATAAAATGAAAGTTAGTAAAATCTGAAACTTCACTTTCTCAGGGTCGGGGAATATTTCCTGATATCGAAATTATTTTTGCTGACGCGCTGCCGTGTTTGATTAAGAATCTTGTCAGAATTAAGTCAGGTAATATTGTCAGGAGTTGGAATTTGGATTAAACATGTTACTGCGCTTTTTTACGCATAGTCAGACTTAAGCTGGTAAGTCCTTTAGCTCAAGAATGAGTCTTTGAGTTTTTGTAAGTATTGTGAAAAATTCCGTTTAGTTTTTATTTAATTATTTCAATATTTTATTTTTTATTTATTTATATATTTTATTTATTTATTCATTATTTATTTATTTATTTTCAGAGCTATCGGAAATGCTGGTCCGGCTTGCGACAGAAACCCCGGTGATTCGACAGCCCTCCTGTCTGCCACAGCAAGCCTTGCAACGGCTGGAAATAAACCCTGCCCATCTTGCCAGCCAGTCACAACAACCACATGACTCCAATAGCAACCAGTGATACATCAATTATATACGTCCTGTTCGGCCGGCAAAATTACGAAATAATCACGCCATCATATTATGTGCGAATCTTGATGGATTAATTGAAGTCTGAGCAGAAATAATGCTTGACCTGAGACAAAACCGGTGGCGTGATTTTTGTGATTACTCGCTGTACTCTTGATGCTGGCAATATTAGTTCTTTTCGCACTGAAATTACGTGTTTCTTTTTGTCTTAAGGGTCCAGCATTTTTTGGTCATGTCGAGTGTGTTTAAATATATAAGTTCGGTGTTTGCTGTAAGGCAGGTTTTTTCAGCGGTTATTTTATAGGTTTTATGGGTTTTTTGGAGGTATTTTTGAGATGAAGGAAAATCTCTTTACTGCTACTGATATTCTAGGGTTGGGCGCTGTCGCTGTTGAGAGGGCTAAGTATTGAATTCAGCCATTCAAATTAGTTTCATACAAGTGGTCGTGCTTTTGCTTTGTTCTTACTTCTTGTTGATAAAAATATGTGCCAAGATTTTTGACCTTGTATATTAAGTGTCTACAAATAGTTTAAAGTATGCAGCACTTCTCAATTTTAGTAGAACTTTTGACCACAAATCAAAATTTGTGCAAAAAGGTATTTTAGAATGGTCACAAGTGGGGGTTTGAAGTTTCTCTGAAAAAAAGATAAAAAGGGTGTTGAATACGAGTGTGAAATTCAAAGTGTAGTTTTCAGGAGTGTACTTCGACTTGCTGACAATTTTTTCTCGCAAGTATGAACCGGGACTTGTACCTCAGTATTGCCATTACCTATTACTTGTATAATATATATATTTTTTATGTTATATAACTCTTGTTGAAACAGATTTCTAATTTTATTTGTATATGCATTTTCGTTCAGTGTGAAATCTATTCAGTAATTTGAGTTCAACTTTATTTGATATTATTATATTAATAATTTATTTTAATTTGGTAATGTTTATTATAGCATTGTTGTACATATTTGCTGTTGCAGTTTTTCTAGTGCGATAGTGCCTAAGTGAACATATACGTTCAGGAATCCCTTAGATTACAATCATACATATTGTGTGAGGGGGGATGGGGGAATTCCCCCAAATCGAAGGGCTGGGGGGAAGTTCCCGAAAGCTTGGGCAAAATTGAGTAAAAATGGCATTTTTTGCGAACATTTTACAAAATTTCGCAAAATTTAGTGGATTTTTGGTCGATCAGGGGGGGAGGGTCCCCAAAATTTTGACTCCGTTACAAGTATGATTACAATAGTATAATTGAATCGGCAAAAAACATAAACAAACCGGAAACATAAAGTCTGCATATTTTGATGCAACAGCCCACAACATGAAGTTTTTTATATATTTACTTTTTTTCTTATTTCCTTGCTGATGGCACTTAGTAGATTTTTGCTGTAGTCATTTATTTAGAATTGTGTGTTGTAGTGATAATTTTGCTCAATTGACATTTATTATATAGTTGGTGAGATGCTTTGTAAATATTGTTATATATTTAATTAACTATTAATTGATTAATTTAAATAATTAAGTTGCCAAAATTATTTATTTATTTTGCAATCAATGGCTGGGATTCACAAAGTGTCCGATTCGAATTCAGTGTAGTGGGATACGTGGTCGTGCAAAATACATACACACATTGGGCAGTGTTAAAACTCAAAACTATTAAAATATTTTTTCTAATGAAATAGACCACCCTAATGAAAAATTCAATGGCTGGGATTCTCAAAAGGCGTTTAAATGTAGACTCAGTCTTTTTATTACAACTTCCAAAGCGTTCTTTTCGATTGACATAAGAGAACATCGTAATGAAACGTGCTAGGTGTATTGCATATTTAGACAGAGTCTTAAGTTAAACGCGCTTTGTGAATCTCGTGAAGAACGGTCAATGCATTTATCGGTTTCTCTATTGTGATATATTTTTTAAAGTATATACTTTTTTCTGCTTTTTTGGGGTGTTCTTTAACTTTATTTACAAGCAGTCGCAGTTTTTAACTTTTAAATTAGAAGGTCATTTTGAATTGATGGAAAAATTTAATTTTTGTATAATACTATCAATCACTTCAAATTATTGCACTGCTGGTTTTTGGCAGTGGTTTTCGAAACCCAAGTTTCAACCGACATTTCAATTTAAACTTTGTATGTCAATTTTTGGGAATACTATTGAATTTTTGGCGATCCTTTTCCGTATATAACAAGAGTACGTAATAGTGATATAAGCGAACTAATATTTATTGTGTACTCTTCATACTTCCTTACTCTTTATGTTGGGACAAAGTGAAAGAGCCCCATACTACTCCGATTTTTTTGGAGACTCTCTCCCCCTCCCCGTTTGATTTTGGGGGATCCTCCACCCCCCTATTTATATAAAATCATGACTTTCCATTCAAAACACAGTTCTATGCCGTATTAATTATGCAATTTGCTGAGCCCTATGTGCCAAAGTTAAACCCTAACTAAAAAACGTACCGTAGGAACTTGATTTAGACTTTGTCTAACTAAACATTAGACTTTAGTACAGAGACATAGAACAATGTACAGTAATGATAAATTTTTTGGTTTTTCACAGAGTCGCCTTTTGTACTGAAACGGCCGTAATTTAGACACCAATGGTGTGTCTTATTAGGTTAGTTGTACACACCCTACTAAAGTAACTTCAGTAGCATTAGGCTCAAGTTTAGTATGTTTTTAAAAAACTATTTAGGATGTTAAAAAAGCTACTATATGTCATATATATATGTGATAAACTTTAAAAAAACAGCGAACTTTATACCATACTTATACGTAGTAACAACGTTATCAGTGTAGTAAAGGGGTTACGTAATATTGGAATTTATTTTCAGTTTTTTACCGGTTTACACTTGTGCGTTATATGTTTGTCGCAAATGTAAATTTGTGTACATATACGTAGTGTTTTTGCAAATTTATGTTGAATGTTAGTGTGGGATTTCCGACTTTCTAGAACTTGACTTCTTGCCAATTTTGTAAATTTTGAAAATTCAAAGTAATCTAAACGTGTGTTAATTTTGAAATTTTAATAATTCGAATCGAATGATAGTTTATAATCTATGTAGGAAAAATTTATGTACTTAAGTAGATAATTGTTTCTACTATGATTTAAGTAGTATTTTAATGTTAAATTGTATATATAGAGCTTTTGTTGTTTACGTAGTCGTATGTGTGTGACTTTTTACATTCAGGGAGCGTCTGTTTATTTATTTATTGGTTGGGCATAAATAGATGTTTTTATTTGTTTGTAGTTTTTGAATCCGGGTTCGTTTCTTTTTGAATTTTGAAGCAGTCTTAACTACTTTATATTAAGTTTATGAAATTTGCCTTATCTTTTAATAAATTTAGAGAATTATTCTATAATCTATTCAAAATCATTGGTGCAGCCTATTTTTAACGTATAAATTTTGAATCTGCATAAAAAGTAGGGATGTGAATAATGTCAAGTGCTTTTTTGTGTAATATATTTTGTTATAACTGTTTTGCAGTTGATTAGCTGTAGTATATAATTGAACTGCTCTGATACATAATATGCAAATTAAGTAATATAAAGCTTTGTTGACTTTTCATTGTTGTTAGCTGTTCTTGGCTTGTTCCACAGATTTTTGCGAGGGCATCTCGATGCAACCTTTAGGCAGTTCACCATAATTCCTACCACTATAGTCTGACCAAAAAATGCTGGACCCTGAGACAAAACGAAACAACATTCGATTTTAATACGAAAAGAACGAAGCGAGTACAATAATCGCGCCATCTGTTTCGTCTCAGGGTTCCGTAATCTCTGGTCAGACTTTAATGTCAGTGTTAGGCTCGATTCATACTTTAACAGTGCATACGGACATAGGGCATACGGACAAAGGTGCGATTCATGCTTTTAACCCGTATGTCCGAAAATTTCGGACAGAGTTGAACTGAATTTAACTTTGACGAACATATGGACAAGTGAAATTGTGCCGTTTAGTACGGATGAACGGACATGCGGCTGAACGGACGAAAGTATGAATCAAACGGCCGTTCTGCCGTTCATTTTGTCCGGATGTCCGTTCGTCCGTTTGCCCATATGTCCAGTCCTCAATGTGAGATTACGGTAGCTTGCTTGTGGGCGGAACCAAATCTGATTGGACTTTGTTAAGAGGTCCATTTTAGGAATTTTCTAAATTTAACGCTCTACCGCGCCAAGCTGCCCAATGGGAAGAGTGTCATAGTCTTCCCACTATGTACTAGTGTTATCGGTAACAACGACGAAACTATTTATTTGAGCTTTATTAGAATAAAAAAGTTACCATTTAGAATACCTATAGTTATTGCATTTCATAAGTTAACAATGACACAATACACAAGCAATGCTAGAATGACTAAAGTCTGACCAAAAATTGATGAACCCTGAGACAAAACAGGTGGGGTTTCACGACCACTCGCTGTACTCTTGATGCCTGTATTCGTTGTTTTTTAAGTAATGAAATCGTGTGTTTCTTTTTGTCTTGGGGTCCAGCATTTTGTGGTCAGATTTTAAAACTTATGTACACATTAAACAATGATTTCAGTTGACCAAGGATTTAAGCTATGACGCCATAAGTTGATCTGATACATGATTAGTGGCGTGATAATTTCGTAATTTTGCCGGCTGAACGGATGTACAGCTGTAAGTATGAATGAATCGACCTTTACTCGGGGCTTAGCGCTCATCAAAATTATACATAGAATAAGCTAAAATGAATTACCTACGCTAATATTAGCTCCCGTCAGTGCATAAAAGTTAGAGGGCTAGGTATCTTAGCGTTCATATATACATACTAGTGATGTGGATCGGATCGCCGGATCGGATCGGATCGCCGATCCGGGGATCGGATCGGATCGGATCGCTGAATTTGCCGGATCGGATCGCCGGATCGGATCGGCTTTAAAATTTCGGATCGGCGATCCGGATCGGTAGTATAAATTTTGAGTCTCGACCACAAAATTTCGTAATTTGCCAAAAATTTTGCGTCATTTCAAAAACTTTAAGAACGATCAATCAAACGCACAAGTATAACTACTGCTTAAATTATCAAAATATCGGTTTTATATTAGCGAAAGCGTACAGTGCATGCATATGCAAGTGGACGCGAAGTTTCTCATCATTGAAGTTGCGTGAAGACGCGTACTAAATGTGTGATGTGAAATGTTTAGAAATATATATCTTAATTTTCGCCTACAAAAACAATCTTTCAACATTCTTTTCGTTAACACAAGAGTTGGGAATCGACGCGGATCAACAGTTTCTACTCGCGACCCAACCCAGACCGCGGTTTGACCTTTGTGGGTAACCCACGATCCATCCCGCGCCGTCAAAGTTGACCACGACCAACTTTGACCCACCATTTTAAAATACCGTACCTGATGATCGATCGTTTTTAGCAGATACCCCTGTACAATTTGCACTGTACAATGTGTATATACAGCTGTACATTGTTCACATTGCTATCTACTTTAACCGAATGGTAACCAAATTTATGTACCCAGATTGTATTGAATTCGTGAAAAAATTTCAGAATTTTTTCGCCGGTTTGACAAAATGCAGCTACCCGCGCCGCCTGAAGTGGGTGTATATACCCAAGGGTTGACCCACGGCTCAGATTTTCCAACCCAACCCGACCCGTGGGTATCCACGACCTGCAGTAGTGACCCAAAATTGTCAAGACATTTTCACTCCAATTAATCAAAATTTTTGGTCGTGCGATTGTCTAAGTTCCTCTCATTACAAAAATGTCATCTTATCATTTTTATACAAACTCATTAAATTTTTAAACTAATATACTCATTATAATAAATCATACTTAACAATATTTCTACAAAAGATTTTTTAGCTTTCATCAAGGTTACGTAATGTTTAATCGGATCGGATCGGCGGATCGGATCGGATCGACCGATCCGGGCCTGGATCGGATCGGATCGACCGATCCGGGCCTGGATCGGATCGGATCGCCAATCAAGCATCCGGATCGGATCGGATAGGATCGCCAATCAAGCATCCGGATCGGATCGGATAGGATCGCCAATCAAGCATCCGGATCGGATCGGCATCAAAATTTCGGACCGATCCGATCCGATCCACATCACTAATACATACACGTAGTAGGTATTAATTTATTATGATTGACTTTATCTACGAATTGCCTTCCATCTAGAGCACAATTTGCAAAGTTCAATTGGTAAAATAACAAAATAATCACGCCACAATTCACCAGCTAATTTTGTTCATGTGATTATTTCGTAATTTTGTGCACTCTGAAAAGGAAATGCGGCTGTAATATGAATTGTACAACAAAACAGAACATAGCAACATAGGGTGGATTTCACAAAGATGGTTTAACTAAACCATGGTTTTACGTATGTTTTTATATGATTTGCACATTGCACGCAATTTCATTACGAAATATCGCCTGAATCGTTACCCATTTCGTAGATTTTCTTAAACTGGTTTTAGCTCAGCTGAAATTTCAGCAAAACGGAGACCTGTTGCAGGTTTCAAATTTCAACTGCGCTAAAACCATGGTTTAAGAAAATCTACGAAATTCGTAACGAATCAGGCGATATTTCATAATGAAATTACGTGCAAATCATATAAAAACGTACGTAAAACCATGGTTTAGTAAATCCACATTTGTGAAATCCACCCTTAATGTTTCTTTGCTTTGTGTTTCTTAGATTTAGAGACTTTAATTCTAACTTGAACTTTATTTTTTTCAAGGCTAGTTGCAAGTAAAAGAAGTCAAAATGTAGTAGAAAAAAACATACTTTTGGAAATGGATTAGGTACAATATTTATCAAAAGCCTTGACTGTTTCATCGAGAGTACATAATAGAATCTCACTTTATAAAAGATAGCGAGGTTGTGGAACACTATTACGTACTCTTGTTTTCACGAATTTAAGTTGTTTAAACAAAGGTGTTTCCAAATCAGCAAATGAGTTAAAGTTTAATCCCCCAAATCCAGCTAAACTCCTTAATATGGAAAAATAGAGCAATCATCCGTGGCGGGATCAATCGTATCATTAGATCTATGAATATTCGTCAAAATATTCGCATATTCCCGCTGACTGAGTTGACTGAAAATGCTCCAATAGATCGAATTGAAAAACAGGAAAATAAGTGGGAACAGGACTCGGCTATATTTGTCTATCCCACTGGGGGTCACACAAAAGTCCCCGGGGCGTCTGGGCCGTGGGAGCTGAATGGCTATATGGGTGTGGGAGGGGGGTCCTGGGATCATAGTCTGGAGGTCACAGTCGCACTCGGGCCCCTGGGCGGAGGGGGAATAGAGGGTGCCCGATCCCCCACTCACTGTGGGGGTGGGATAGACGGAGCCAAGCAGGTGGGACATTCCCGCGCCTCCTGTCTGAAATTAGAAAAAATGACCATAAAAAATACATGGGAATATGGGATGATGAAGCAATATAAGGGAAAAACTAAATACCTAGCTTACATGGGAATATATACGGGATAAAACTACATATGGGATGAAAATTAAATACATGAAAAAGAAACTATTTGTAAAGTTAGGAATCGCATTTTTAGGCATGATTTATAAACCGCTTAGGTATATAGTCCGCCTAAAATAAACTGTTGAATTACGCAACGATACAGGCCATACGGAAACTTAATGCTTAGATCATACTTGTCCGTGTCCGTAATGTAATGTCTGTAAGCCAGTGCAGAAATACTGCTACAGATAAACCTATGATATTTTGCGCATTCATAGACATCTGCCAGGCCTGTTTATATACTAAAAAGTGGCCCCTAAGGGGTTTGGGGGGGGGGGGGGGGGGGGGGGGGGGTGGGGGGGGGGTTTTGTTGGGGGGGGGGGGGGGGGGGGGGTGGGTGGGGTGTGGGTTGAGCTATTGGTTTGTCCGCAATAGCTGCTCTAACTTGCTTACGGACAAACGGACACGTTTACGGACAAGTATGAACCGGGCTTAAGGGCTCGATTCATGCTTACAGCCGTATGTCCGTTCATCCGGCGAAATTACGAACAGATCACGCCATCTTACATATCTTCTTATCCATCATATACATTATTTATTAGTGGCGTGACTATTTCGTAATTTTCCCGGCAATACGGACATACAGCTGTAAGTATGAATCGAGCCTTAACGCTTGCTCACTTCAGTCAGTCGACTAAGCGATCCTGACTCCATTTGCATGGTCAGGGGTGCGGTCCCACGACTTCTCAGCATATTGGAGCTCCTGAGAAACCCGGTGGCTCGATTGATGGTCGATTTCACACTCTTGGACTCATCGAAACCCCCCGCAATCCCATGTGTTCTGCGCTCCTGCACACGACGACTAACTCTTTCTCTGTGCATGCGCAGTCGTTTGTTCAGATACCCCACTGCTGCGTATTCCAGCAGGCTTGCGAAGACCATTATGAAACATGTGCCCAGATATAGATCGATGGATTTGATGTAGCTGACTTTAGGCAGTTGGGCATTGGTATTAGTCATGATGGTGGTCATGGTGAGGACAGTGGTGACCCCCAGACTGACCCGGGCCGGACTAGCCTCCCGGTTGAGCCAGAATGAGACCCAGGAAATGACCACTATGAGACACGAGGGTAGGTAGATCTGGATCACGTAGAATCCCAGACTTCGCACGAACAGGAAAGAAGCACTCAGACGGGAATAGTAACCTGAAAATATTAGATCATTTATTCTTATTATTAAGTACAAGTCTAGTACGTGTGGTACGTCAAAAACATAATACGAAAAGCAAGACAAAGTTTTTAAGGTGTAATACGTTTTGCAAAATATGGCATTCAAAAAGTCACCAAGTATGTAGTTTACTTTATAGTGTGAAAATATTGTAACTGCTGAAAATATTTGCATCAGTATTGGGATTTTAGATGTGAACCGTAGGCATTGATTTGAACAGGCTCGTCTGCTGAGTAAAGACTACTACTATTTTGTGACGCTAGAGTGTCAATATTCCACAGGAACCATTTAGAGGATGGACTAAAGGAAAAAAGGGACTTATTAAGAAATCATTGGCAAGGACTACACGCCGCATAATGCTACTCAAAGGCAATCAAACCTAGTCCCATATTTCACAGGCCGGTAATTGTGACGGCTGTCTGAAGTGCTAATCTTGAATCCAAATCTACAGCTACATAGGTGACTGGTCTCCAATCTGAGCCTGAGTTTAAACCAGTGGCGTGACTATTTCGTAATTTTGTCGGCTGAACGGACATACGGCTGTAAGTATGACTAGACGGACTCAAAGTTGAACACATGTTGTTCTGCTGAGTGAGAAGTGGTTACATTGTGAAGCCTGATTGTCAATATTCCATCCCGATCAAAGTTGTGAATAATCGAACCTGTGGTCAAATCGATGATTCGCTTCTTGACCAGGTGTGTGCTGAGAGCAAACTGAGGCATCTGTATTTGTCCTGTGCTCACGGAATCTTTGTAGTGATTTTCCCGCTTGTTCCAACAATAGCGAATATCTGCCGTGGAATAGCCGTCTAGAAAATTAAAAAAATTACAAAAGTCAACCTTAAAAAATTCCTATCTGGTTTAGTCATCTTTTTTGCTTTTTTTAGACTTCGTTACTTGAAATTTTGACGAAAGAAAGAAATTTCCAACTATCGAACATTCAAACCGGTTTCTAAACCGGATGCAGACTCAGGGCCGATTCATACTTACAGCCGTATGTCCGTTAAGCCGACAAAATGACGAAATAATGCGCTGGCTGATCTACTGCACTAGGCTGCTAGTGACGTCATTCTGCAGGCTGAACGGACATACGGCTGTAAATATGAATCGAGCCTTAGTATTGGTTTCACCCACTATCGGTGACTTCCATAAGTCCTACAAATGTAACAGTTGTAAGTGCAAAATCAGCTGATTCGTTACAAATTCGTCACATAAATGCACTCCTAATCAATAGACTTACACTAATAATAGTTTCAAATTCTTTACTGATCACCATAATTGTAGGAGTCAGCATTAGGCCCCATGTGACAAGATTTTCCGTTGCAAATTGGTTGACTTTAATTTGTTGATTTTGTTGCTTTCTGTTGCGACACATTACGTAAGTTCTGTAGTGTATTGTGTCAATGAAAACATGTCAATAAGGTTAACGGTTTTTATTTTTATCTAATATATATAATTTAATTTAATCTAATATAGCTAATTTTTATCGAAAACCTAAGTTTGATTTACTTTACCTAAGGCCAAATCGTATATAAAACCAAACGTAATTTGCGACATATTACCAAGTGCCTATTTGCACAATATTTTGTCATTTTGTTTCAAACTTATGGTTATTTTAATTACATGCTTAACTTACTACTTATTACTTGAAACTTATGTTTGAAAGGTTTAATTGTATTATTAATTTCCTTGCTTAATTAATTAATTAATTGATTTCAAATTTGATCCTATTAAATACCTATTTACGTACATAAAATATCATTACATGTATTCTCTTTTATTCGACACCAGCGTTTTAGACACGTTCAAAATTGTAAACGTTTTATAGTAATCTTGGGAATTACTCACAGAAGTATAGTAGCTAGGCATTTCTTTGTTCTAAGAAATTGATCCTGTAAATTTAATTACTGTTTACGCTATTGTGATTAGATAGTTCAGACAGACACCCCAGAGTCTCACAGGAGTTCTATTTTTGTCTTATCCACGTGAAACTCACAATAAGCTATGAAGTTTTGAGTTGCAGAAATATGGAAATATATGCCGGCTTAGGGACGGTACTATATCAATTCATGGACCGACAGTTAGGATAAAAAATACTGACGGCTAAAGCCAGGTTCATACTTGTCCGTGTCCGGAAGAAACTATCCGGCTAAAATAACGAAAACGGTGTTGAATATATCTATGCATTTTTTTGCATAAAGGGTTGCGTGTCTTCGTTTAAATTCTACTCTCCTCAGAAAGGCTACATTTTTATGTATCACCAAAAATAAATAGACCCCCCGACCCTATGACTGGCGATTTTTGCGATAGCTGCATTTTGCCTGACTTTCGTCCAATATAGCGGCCATAGCCACAGCGATGCGACGGATTGCTGTTTATACTAATAGCCCGGGCTATCGCGGCGATAACGAAATGGGCTATAGACAATTCGGCTTGGATCGCCAAGTATTTCGGAGAGGGGGGGTGGTGCAAACATGAGCGATAGTCCATTAGTCCATTGATTTTTTCGGCAATAAGCAAAAAATAGCTCACACAACCTTTTTGTCAGACTTGACTTCTTTTACAAAAAATCAGTCTCAATGCTGTTTATTATATCATTTAGTTTAGTACAGCAGTCATTTAAAAATTATGCTTACGGACAAACAGACACGTTTACGGACAAGTGTGAACTGGGCTTTATACAGGAGGCAATGAAACGACTCAACATTTTGGTCAGCATCAGAGCTGTAAATCCTACTTAAAACGACATTTTAATCTTACTGATTAAGTGGACTTACTATCTCGTTTAGTAAGAACCTGAAATAAACCTAGTCTAATCCATTTAATCCAATGTGGGATTGGCCTTGAAATTAATCCAATCTACCTCCTAACAGGCAATGAGACGTCTGCTTTTACTATTCATAAAATTGTCTATAAGAGCAATTTTTAGTACCTGTTACAGCCGAAAACCAACGCTCAAAAATGATTCTTCTATGAAACCCGTATCTGGGCTCCTAACAGCTAATTCTGCTAATATTACATTAACCTAATATTTTTAAGTATTTATGTACTGTACAATATATGGTATATCAGCAATGGGACCGGGTCACAAAACCCAAGCCTGAACTAAAGCAAGCGGATTACCTACAGCTGATAGAAGGGGTCCGTTTTAGTACCAACGTTTGAAACGTCAACATTTTAGTAAGTTTCAGCCAAGCACAGATCAAGCATTAGTAAGAGAGGCGGCAATTTAGCTTTGGGCAATAAGCGTTTAGGTTTTAAGGTCGATTCATACTTCAGTATGGCATACGGACAAGTGGTACGAAATTTTTGGCGAAAAGTGGGAAGTTACTAATTCGGTGGACAGCCGGTAAATTTCGTACCGTAATTACGTCCGTATTTTACTGAAGTATGAATCGACCTTTGTAGCCAATTCAAGTTTTAGGTTTACAGTTTAGTTTCAGCCAATCAGATTTCAGCTCACGTCAGCCAATAAGCCAATAGGAAAAGGACAGAAGAAGAGCACGCATGCACACGAATTTATTAGTCAAACAATTTCGAAACACAAAAATACAGTTTCATAAAACGGATTTACTGGAGTAACCCGATTAAATTAAAATAAAACTCATTTCTAAAGTTATAAATATTATATAAATTAATCCAATAACTCCAATAAATACTTGTGGTTTTTTATGAAACTGAAATTTACAATCGAAGACAAATTTCTAAATCGAACAAATAGAAATTCGTTACAAACATATACAAGCAATATAGCGATGCACTATACTTGGAAATCTATAAATCTATACATAAATTACTTGTAGTGTCATTTCTTTCTTCATTTCATTCATACTAGTCCGAATTTTCATAAAACGTTATATATAATAGTTTTTATAAATTTTCGTTTTTTATGTAAAAAACATTTAACCAAAATTTAAAATTTAAGCTTATGGACAAGTATGAATAGGCTTAAGCTCATCTACAAAATCAAAGCTAGATCTAAGACGATAAAAGCTATAGCACAACCCACCATCTGGGGCCTGTTGCTCAACTTTACAAGTCTTATAATAATTGTAACAATTGTCAGTGCAAAATCAGGTGATTCGTAATAGATTTATATGCTGAATTCATATCTAACCACCTGATACAGCACTTACAACAGTTAAAATCGTACATAAATCCATTACGAATCACTTGATTTTGCACTTACAATTATTGTTACAAATTGTAAGCCTTGTAAAGTTGAGCAACAGGCCCCTGATAACAGTAGACTACGCAAAATTCCTCAAATGAAAGTAGACCACCCAATAGACCACATTGAAACACAGAAAGAAGATAGGAAACAGCATTCTAGACCATTTGTCGACCCCAGAAGGGGTAATAATGCCACACAGGGCCACCTTGTGGCGTATTCGGCGTGGGGCAGTTAGTTTCATGGGGGCAAATGTCCGCGGCCCCCCCTCGCTGAGATCTGGGGGGCTCAGGGGCGGGGGACTGGGGATATGTGACTGCCCCCCTGGCCAGTGGGGGGGACTGAAAGCGTAGGGGGGCAAAGCTCGTGGGTGCATTATGGCCGACCGAAATCGGGGGGATATTTTACACTCGTCTTCCTGTAAAAACAATTAATGATGGATTTTCTCGAATATTACGCCAGGACTTTTATTAGTTACATAATTATATATAATTACAGGTACACATGCTTTATCACTTCACGTTATTCTGATTACATTTAATTTATCAAGTCCCAATCTTGAAATTTAGCTACAGTTAACCCAAAAGCAATGAACTACAATGCTTTTGGTAATCGCTTAATGTTTATAAACAACTAGAAACTTGCTACAAGCTGAAATAAAGATTATTATTTTCCTCATCCTAATTCCAAACTAAGTTAAAATTTTGTCATCTCTCTGGTAGGTACTAAAATTCAAAGCAACGTAGTTTGCTAAAAAAATTATAAGTTGACTCAAGCCGACCTTAAACTTTAGATCAACATCGGTGAATTCGGCATATAAATACATTGGTTCTTAGTCAAACTTTGCCATTTGGCTTAAAGTCCCACTATTCCCGCGGCATACCTCAAAAACAGTAGTGGCCTGTTCATACTCATCACTCTCTCTGCGTTGTCTCTGATGCCCGCTGAGCAATGCAGTCCGTAGCTCGCTCTGTGGGTGTTCGGGGGGGTCGGGGGGGCTGCTATTTTGATTCCACACCTGTCTCCGTCTTAGATCCCCCATACTTGGCCCCCTCTTATTGGCTATGGCTAGCATGCGCATGGTTGAGCCAATCAGAGTGGTTGCGATGGTCGATTTTTGGTCCATGGCTTCTTTGCGACGTCGCAGTCTGCGATTTAAGTAGCCCACACTGGCGTACTCCAGAAGACTGGCAAAGACCATCAGAAAACAGGTGATCAGAAAGATATCGATTGATTTCACATAGGAGACCTGAAATCGATAATCGATAATTGATACGCTATCTGTGGTTCGGTCTTGTTAGATTCATACTTACAGCCGTATGTTCGTTCAGCCGCCAGTACAGACAGATTCCACCAGCTTGTCTATAAAATTTGGTGGATGTGAGTTCTGGGTTAAGCCCGTAGGAATACAGACCCCAAAACGGCATGTTCGAGGTTTTGGTTACCAGAAAAATAAGCAAACGTTCACTATCACACCAAATTATAGCTTTTTTACTTCTGAACAACTTTTCTTCTCGAACATATATGTAGATGTACCTTTGGCATGCTGGAGTTGGTGGTAGTCATGAGGGTGGTCATGGTGAGGACGGTGGTGACCCCAAGACTGACCCGGGCGGGGGTGGCGTCTCGACTCAGCCAGAACGACACCCACGAGATGATCACGATCAGTGTCGACGGAAGGTAGATCTGGATCACGTAGAAACCCAGCTCCCGTCCGAACACAAACTGCAGAAACAGTCGCGAGTAATTGCCTGAAATATATATAGGGTCAAGAAAGGGCGGGGGATTCTTATAGAAAGAAAGACAGCATCAACATCATCAGAATGACCCAGGGGGGATTCGAACCACCCATTTCTAGATCTGCAGATCAGCGCTCTACCGTTGAGCTACTGAGTCGACAATGAGCCGTCGTAAATCCCTTTTAAGTACTCTAGCCAGTCTAGCCTAGGTATCTTACTTCACAATAGAGCCGGCTCAGATGGCTAGGATAGAGTTCTGCCCAAGCTTGCAGCGGGGCCTTAATCCGCGGGCCGCCCCACGTTTTCACAAAGGAGTCGGTCGGCCAAAGGGTCGAGACCCGGCC
Source organism: Trissonchulus sp. WLG1_4 (assembly GCA_030248245.1). Classification (NCBI taxonomy): domain Eukaryota; kingdom Metazoa; phylum Nematoda; class Enoplea; order Enoplida; family Ironidae; genus Trissonchulus; species Trissonchulus sp. WLG1_4. The sequence goes on along the minus strand of JASANF010002799.1, from coordinate 113,930 downwards.
CGTAAATTTTCGGGCTTGCAGCGCCTTATCAAAAGAGGGTGGTCAACACTGAGATTCTCTCAGGTGAGAACAACCATTTTTTGTACAGTAATGTTAGTACAAAAGTTAGTAAAAGAAGTCCAATGTGAGCAAAAAAATGGTTGAGCAAAAAGTATAGTATATAATGTGGCTGAATATTCAGACTGGGCCATGTACAGTGGTGACCCACCATTTTTTGCTTTCTCTATTTTAAATTGCACAAAAACTGATATGCAAAAAAATAATCAGTAGAAAACTTTGTCAATTTCAACGAGCGTATCCGCGCACGCCTTACTTACTACAGGCAGGCAGAAAAGTAAATCTTTCTTCTTCTAATTAGTGTTGTACTATATGTATGTACCTACTTTTGATATCACTGAAAAAAGTAAAAATAAAAAAATTGTAAAAACTACAAAAAATTAAGTAGGATTTGATCCCAGGGCCCTACCAGTGGCTAATCGCTGAATTCCCTCGCTGAAGCTGACCCGTCTGACTTTGAACTGAGGTAGTTCGGCGCCCTGAGGATTCAGTGATACTGGACGAGTGACGTTGGAGAACAGCCACGTGTTCACAATGTCATTGGTCGAGTAGCCGTCTGAAAATTTAAAATTTAAAATTATTTTTTATTTAAATAAATAAGAATAGTTTTAAATTTTTGGTAAATTTTAATATGTGTGATGGTGCAGCTATAATAATTGCTGTGCTGTTGCGGACTGTTGCTGCAAAAATATGAAAACAGTCAATAGATAAGTTTTTTAAAAAAACTTGACCCGCGAAAAAAATAGTGAAAACATTTTACAGTTTCATGTTTTGTACCATTTATAAAGATTTTATCAAAAACACATCACAAAACTTATTGGAATTAAAATTTTATGATGTAGTTTCAACTGTAAATCTCTTGATATTCCAAAATATCAAGTTTGAACTTGGATTTTATCATGAAATTATTTAAAATTTAAATTAAAAATCAATTAATTTGCAGCAACAGCCGTAAAGCCCTAGAACCACAGTACCACGGGTAAAACTAATACAGTAGGTAAAGCAACGCAAAAAGCCAGTGCCAGGTGATCCAGTTTTAAAAAAACCACATCTTTGTAATCCAGTTATTAAAAAATAAATTCATTTAATTAAGTAATTTAATTAATTAATTGAATCTGACACTTGGAATTTTTCAAAATACTCTTGAATTAAAAATAGTTTAATTTTAAAAATTGTAAAATTTGATAAAGTTTATACTGTAAAATCTTTGTAAGAAAGCCTTAATAACTGGACTAAAAATAAGAATTCACTCGTTACAACAGTGGGCGGTCTAATACTAAGTGGGCTTTGAAGCTATAATAAAACAAAATTTTTAAAATAATAAAATTAAAAAATTACTCACCAATTATGCCTGTATCGGCTGTAACACTAAGAAATAAACTTACGCATCATGAATACTTGAATTTCAAATTTAAATTCCGATATCAATTATTTTACTAGATATAGATTAATATATTATCTGAGTACAAACATATAAAGTACAGAAGTATATAAGAATCAGTACAACAGAGTGAAGCTTACTGCATAGATATGCTTGTAAATACCGATATAGCACAACACATAACGAATCACAACACCGAGTCCGAACCCCATGGGATCGAATCCTACTTAACCGTCACATCTTTTTCTATTTTTTTTATAAATTACAGTCGTCTTTAGCCGGGTTGACAGTGTTTTTTAACGACTCTGAAATATAGAATAGAGTTTGCTGTTGGCTGAGATGATAGGAAATAGACCAATACATGGCGTTGAAAACCAAAAAAAGCAGGGGGAAAATTATCCGGGAATATTTATCAATCCCGCTAGGGGTAATTGTGGGGGTGGAAGGGGTCCATTTTTTGGATGGTCGCAGGGGGGCCTTGGGCTTAAACGGCTGGTTGGACTCGAGGTCACAATCACATTCCAAACGCGTGGCTTGGGTTGGAATCTGGGGGGCGCTACCCCCGGAAAATGTCTGCAGGGGGCCGCGTTCGCAATCCTGAAATAAAAAAGACTGAGGCTGGAATTCAAAACCTAACACTAATGTTTTCCTTAAAAGTTAGTGAAACACTTAAATTTGAGCTTGAAACACTGACATTTAAGTGTTTTGAGCCAAAATTAAAGTGTTTCACTAGGAAAACTTTAGTGTTAGGTTGTGACTTGTGAATTCCTGCCTGAATATATATTTTTTAGTTGAGGTTAGAAAATAAAGACAGAGCTTTGGAGATTTCGCAAAGGATATCGGGTGCCAGAATTTAGCTTCTTTTCATACCTTAAATGGTAAAAAAGTTTTCAATTCGTTACCAGTTCCAATCGTTACCAAAAAATGACTAATGAAAATACAAACAAAATTGCTGTATTTTATTTGATAATTTGATAACCGATAAAATGTATATTTGTTATTTAAAGAGGATTCAGATTAATCGATAATAGAAAATCACAAAACCTCCATAACACATCAAGATGTGACTGGTATATACCGAATTTTTTTAAATTTTTTTAAACGTACATACGGCTGTAAGTATGAATCGACCCTGAAAAACTCACAGCAGCAGCTGACAATGTTGATACTTGGGTCGTAAGCGCCAGCTGTTTGTTTCGAAAAATGGTCGTGGAGGGTTTTGACAGTCTTTTTTGAGTCATCGACCCCGGAGTGACCAATCGGTTTTCTTTTTTCATCCGCAGATGTTTGTTTAAATATCCGGCGGCTGCGTATTCCAGCAGAGAAGCAAAAACCATCACGAAACACACGCCCAAATACAGGTCTATAGATTTGATGTAGGATACCTGAAAATCGAAAAAAATTTACTTTTTTGGTAAACTTTGAGTTGCAGGGGTTGGCGGCGAAATTCTCACAATGCCTCAACAAAGAGGTATGATATTTCTTTCTACTTTCTAGCGGCTTTTCTAGTGATGTGGAGGGCCCAAGTCTTGGACCCATCCCAGATGAGCTTTACGGCCCTGAGGCCCGGCCCGGTCCTGATTCATATTTCTGCCGGTCGGCCCGGGCCGGACCGGGCCTCAGGGCCATAAAGCTCATCTCTAGTCCAAGGGGGAAACCCAAATCGGAGCAGACCCGAGCAGACCCCTCCTTAGATTTGCCCTAAGAGGAAAAGTAATAACCCAACTACTAGCTGAGTAGCTTCTGAGAAAATAAGTTTTTCTGCAGCTAAAAAATGTCCTGAAGGTCCTGAGTGCTGTAAAATGTTCCTAAAATGGGCAAAAAGCCAAACAATTACAAAAAACATCAGAATTTTGCAAAATTTCCCATTCTTACAAAAATTTGGCAATTTCAGCATTTTTGTGAGTATCCTCAATATCCTCAATCCTCACTTCATCAAATCCTCAATGCATCAAAATTATGGTTCCTCAAAAATTTCAAAAAATTTGTAGTCGCTCCAGACACCTTTGGCTAGTCATAAGTGTCCGTTGGGACCGGTATGCCTCAATGCCTTCAATATGCATTAAAAACTGTTCACAACAAACGATAGATCTTTTAATTCTGAACAAGTTTTCTTTTCGAACATATATGTAGATGTACCTTTGGCATGCTGGAGTTGGTGGTAGTCATGAGGGTGGTCATTGTGAGGACGGTGGTGACCCCCAGACTGACCCGGGCAGGGGTGGCGTCTCGACTCAGCCAGAACGACACCCACGAGATGATCACGATCAGCGTCGACGGAAGGTAGATCTGGATCACGTAGAAACCAATGCTGCGTGTGAAAATGAACTTGCAGCTCAGACGAGAATAGACACCTGAAATGGATAACGAAACCTGTTGGCTTGATGTTTCACGTTTAGTACATAGCAGCTGGAAGTACATAGCAGCTACAAGAGTGTGCATATAACGAAACCTGTTGCCATAATGTTTCACGTTTAGTACCAAGAGTACATAATAGGAAGAGTATGACACTCTCATTATTATGCCTGGTAGCGCGCGTCCAATGGGGAGCGCGAAATAGGTCTTTTATGTACGGTTTTGAGGGGGGGGGGTACCCCCCCTCAACTAAAGACCCCGTACTCAACTGAGGGGGGGTACCCACCCCTCAGTTCGATACCCCGTCTTCAGTTGAGGGGGGGTACCACCCCTTCAGTACCCCGTCTTCAGTTGAGAGGGGGATTACATTTCATCTTGTCAGTGTCTTGAAATGTCAATTGAAGACGGGGTATCGAACTGAGGGGTGGGTACCCACCTCCCCCTCAGTTGAGTACGGGGTCTTCAGTAGCGGGGGGGTACCCCCCCCCCTCAAAACCGTACATAAAAGGCCTGTCACGGATAAAAGTGTCCCCCCTAAAGTTTGTCCCCCCGGACACTTTTATCTGGATGAAAGTGTCCCTCCGGACACTATTATCTAGATAAAAGTGTCCCCCTTTGGATAAAAGTGTCCCCCCGGACACTTTTATTCGGATAAAAGTGTCCGCCCACTAAAATTGCCGTTAATGGTTTAAGTTCAGCTTCTGGTTCAGGTTTAGGTTTAACTCATGGTTTAGGTGCAACTTCAGTTTGTTATGTGTGCATCCTGAACCTGAACCAGAACTTTAACCTGAACCAGAAGTTGCATCTAAACCAGAACTTGTACTTGAACCAGAAGTCGCACCTGAACCATAAGTTAAACCTAAACCTGAATCAGAAGCTGAACCTGAACCATCAACGGTAATTTTATAGTGGGGGACACCTTTATCTAGATAAAACTGTCCGGGGGGACACTTTTATCCAGATAACTGTTCGGGGGGACAATTTCATCCAGATAAAACTGTCCGTTGGGACACTTTTATCCAGATAAAAGTATCCTATAGGGGGGACACATTCATCCAAAGGGGGACACTTTTATCCAGATAATAGTGTCCGGGGGGGACACTTTTATCTAGATAAAAGTGTCCGGGGGGACACTTTGAACTAGATAAAAGTGTCCGGGGGGACAAATTTTGGGGGGGACACTTTTATCCGTGGCAGGCCTATTTCGCGCTCCGCATTGCCAGGCATAATAGGGAGAGTGTCATACTCTTCCTAGCCTATGTCCTCTTGTTAGTACATAGCAGCTACAAGAGAGTGCATATAACGCAACTTGTTGCCCTAATGTTTTACGTTTACGTTAGCAACCTCAAGAGAGCGCACACATCGAAACCTGTTGCCATAATGTTTCAGGTTCAGTACATAGCAGCCGCAAGAGTGCATATTGTAACGAAACCTGTTGGCTTAAAGTTTAACGTTTAGTACACACCAACCACCCTTTTACATTGGATGGCAGATGCTTTCCGACTTTAAGCTGCAACCACGCCTTTACAACTCCTCACTACTGTCAAACGCTTCGTCTGGGTGTGTAGATTTCAAAACTGTCAAAATTTCGCGCAAAAATGGTCTATAATAAAGTTACGGTCGGCTAAGTACCGCTGGTAGGCGGGAATTATCGGGAAAGTTTCTGACACAAATCTTTCTCCGGCTAGTAAGGCTTGTTTTAAAGCCAATTTAGCTTAAAGTGAAAATTTCCTGCATATGCAGTCGTGGAAAACTGACCAGTGGTTAGGTTTTGTAGTTTTTTGGTGACTAGATGGTCTTCGACTGCGAATTGTGGCAAATGGATTTCGTCTGACTTGGAGACTGAATTTTTGTAACTGTTGCTTTCGTCTTTCCAACAGTAACGGATATCACGCGTAGAGTAGCCGTCTAAAACAGGGAAATTAAAAAATAGAAAACTAATAATTCCTGTTTGACAAGTCTCATAAAACGCAACTTTCAATGTGACCAGAAATTTTGCTGCATCGTCACCAGAAGTAGATTGATAAAGTTTAGTAAATTAATTATCTGAAATTTCATTACTTTTAGTTTTTCCGGTTTCTTCGGAGTTTTTTTCAGGAGTTTTACTGCAGATAGAAAACTTCTGGCAACTAATTTTAGTTTATACAATTTAATCCGAAAAGCGGTTAAAATGCGTTGACCACAAAAACTATTAAGTTGATAATTTTTTAACTTACTCTTTTTAAAGCCTGGTTCCTACTTGTTAATACATCTATTGTTGAAAAAACGACTATTTGTCGAGCAGAAAATAAAAAACTACTTAATAAGTTTATACATTTAACCATTTTATAAATTTATAACTGTTTACAAAAATATTGAGTTTTTATAATCATTTTTTAACAAGTATGAACCAGGCTTAAAAACTCGCACCAACCAGAAGACCAATAGGAGAAGGTACGAAACGGAAACAGATAGAATACACCAGCGAAACAACAGGACAGGTTTCACAAGGGACAAATGGAAATTCACTAAACTCAGGCCCGGTTCCTTTCCTGCTAGCTAGAAATAAGAAATCTAACCTTTTATACTTTTTTAAAACTTTTCATAATTCTCCCTAGAGAAAAAAGGTCGAAAATTTTTTGTTTAAATAATTCATAATTCTGCAGTAAAAACGATTGCAGTTAATTTTCGATTTCTCATTATTTCGATTTCTCACTGAGTATTTCATATTTCTAATTTTGTTTCTTATTTTTTATTTCTTTATATTTTTTCTTAATTCTTATTTCTGTCAAGTGAGAGCCGAGCATAACGACTGACGACATGGGTTTACTCTTGTACTGGATTAAACGGATTATTCTAATCTGAGTGTAAGAGCTTTTTATTTGCTGACCAAAAATAATTTTCAGTTACTTCAATTTTGCACATAAGGTCTGGTAGCCAAATGTAAACTTAAACTAACAAAGTCACGCCAGTTTAATCCAGTAATAAACAAAATTTAATAATTTAAGAAGCGGCTCTATATTAAAAAATTAATTTTAAAAAAAAATTAAAAATTCAATAGAAATTTTAAAGTCGTCGCTAGCCGTTAACAGGTCACTGCGAATAAAGGAAAATCAACTTGGTTGGTCACAAAATCGTTATGGGAATTCCGAGCAGCTCTCATAAAGCAGGGTCAAAATTTTGACCCGAACTTAATTTTATATTCATATGATAATTTGACCAATCGTTCAAATAACCTATTTGAATTTTTCGAAAACGTGTCTCCAAAAATTAGTACTTTAGTCTACAGGTATTAAATGTAAAAAAACATAAAACAGCTGTTTTTAAAATGACTTTTTTGCAAAAAATGTTCAACAATTTAATTCTAGTTTTTTTAATATATTCATTTTGACTTTTCGGATATAGACCTCAATAAATTATTTTCAAGTTTCAAATTTAAAATACCAAAAAAATGGATGTTTTTGCCTCAGAAATTAGAAAAGAATAAAATTAAATTATTAAATTATCTCGACACTACAGCTGCAACATTACAACAAATCAAAACAGCTACAAAACCTAGAAACAAAAAACAAAATAATACAAAACCAAAATTCAAACAAAAAACTACAAAAATAAAAATTCATAAAATTCAGTTTGACGTTAAAAAATGATTGTAACAAACTTTGTGACGCAAAAAATATTAAACAGTACCAATAATTTTATCGATGGAAAACGAAATGAAAATAAAAAACCAAAATACAAAACTAAAATACACTTCTAAAACCAAAAATTTCGCACAAAGCTAACAAACAGAAACAAACAGACAAAAATACTAAATACATTACCGTGACTTACAATGTTGGCATTTAGAAGCTCCGAGTTCTGATCATGAGTAAATGGCCACATATTAATAATTGATCATTTAATTAGTTAATAATATTAATATTTAAGATATAATAACAATAAACAAATACCATATGAACCTATGAGCTATATTTCTATAACTGATATTAAGTTGTTAGGCTGTCCACAGTTTCGTAAAACAAAACTTACCAGGTAAATTATGAACTTTATATGAAAAATATTCATCATAATTTCAAGGACCTTTTCATAAATTATATTAACAGATTAGATTACTAGATTAACTTAAATAACTGAACACAGGATTAACGAGAGTTTGTGAAACAAAATATAAAAACGACTAAACCTAGTCAACTGCATTTACTAAAACAATTGAGTAGAGCTGCTTTAATCACGCCATATTAACTGATTATATCAACGTCAAATATATACTTGATGTTAATAATAACAGTACCTAAATTATCACTTATTATTTTACTTGCAACGTTACGTGCATAAATAATTTTCGAATTTAAAATTCAACAATTAAATGAAATATTAATGAGTCAAAAATCAATGTCAGCAATAATGTACAAAATGTACAGTATTTAATATAAACTGGTATAAACAGTTTAGCAAATTAAATGCAACCAAACGAATTAGCAAAAAACTATATACAGTATATTCCGTTCCCAGGCAAAAATTCAGGCAATCTGATTGGTCAGTTGCCATAGCAGCTGCATTTTGATTGGCCAGCTCTTGATTTATCAATTCTCAGATGGGACTCTGCTTTTACTTCGTGCTGCCATTAAACATCGTGGGGGGTAACTATACGTGGCAATAAAAGAATATGCCCCCCAAATAAAATTTGACCCACCCGTGCAATTTTGACCCAATTGTTTTCTCCCCCTTTTCCCTACTTTTTTAACCAAACTTGAGTAGCGCTAACCAGGATTTCACCCACACCTAACTTAAAATATAAAACTCGGTCAGTCTTCATAAACTCGTAATGGGGGTACATTTTCACTTTGAAGACCAGCATTATGGAAGGGGGGAGTAGCGAATCATAACTGGGGGTAAAATCACTTGATGTTCCAGCCGAAAATAAAGTGGTATGAAAGTCAATTTCCTGTACTTATTTCTGACCAGATTTAAAGAAAAAAATCAGAGCATACTAAAATGTTATCATTAAAATCGTGGAGATTTATGAAAAAAACAGATAAACCCCCCCAGCCGAGCTAAATCCTTCAGTACCATTACAAGCCTACGGGGCAGTTATCCCCAAAAAATACCCATTCCCCCGCATTTAATCCGCCCTGTTAGCTCTAGCAGCTTGTTCCTCATAACTGATATGAAAGTAAACGCTCCAATAAATGGCATTGAAAACGCTGAAAGCCACGGGGAAGAATACGCGTGAGTATTTATCAATGGAGCTAGGATTCAGGCCTAAGTGTTGTCTTCTAGCGGCGGGGGCTAGTTTAATTTGCCGTATTTTCAGGCCCCCCTTCCGTTCAATGTCGCAGTCACATTCCACCGCCTGGGGGGAGCTAGCATCAGGGCCGGTTTGCAGCAGAGAGGGGGCCGTCACGCGAGGGGAGCCTCCGGGATAACCCATACTGGGAGACTGGAAATAAAAAAAGAAGATATGAAGCAGGGGGAATCGAACCACCGACCTTCTGGTTGGTGATCAGAATGATCACAGGGGACCTTCAAGTACTGCTTTGCGGAGCACGTAAAACTTCAAGAATTCAAGCCAAACGACTGGTTCATTCATACTTGTCCGTAAATGACCGTAAGTCATACTTCAATAGTTTATGCTTGTCCAAAAGCTAGACTTGAAAAAATTGCTGTGGATGCATCAGTGATTTTTTACGTATTAAAGACTACGTATTTTAATCTAGCTCTAGATTAAGTGCCAAAATTAACCGTTAAGTGTTAATTTTTCGCATCAGTTGAACAGTTTTTGCTTATGGACAAACGGACACACGGACAAGTATGAATCGGGCTTAAGAGTGAGACAAAACTATAAGACACTAATTAAACTAATACTATAGTAACTTATAAAACTATAATTACTAATAACTTATGACACTTAGACTTACAAATATAAAATGACTCTCTATATTAATTTACGTGACCAAATTATACAAATCCATCCTAGCTACATGCTTTACGTAAAGTATTTCAAGAAATATCCAAATAATTCCTCCTGGGCCCAATTGTATAAACATTTCAACGGCCGTTGAACTCAACGGCCGTTGAAATGAAATGCCGTTTAAATTGTTTGAATTTTATAAACGATGAAATCCTGTGATTTCGGCAGAGAAAAATGTGAATTTCAACAGTGATTTTATAAAGAAAAGTCCGTTGAGATTAACGGCCGTTGAAATGAACGGCCGTTCAACGGCGGTTGAAATTTCAACGGAGAATTTTAAGATTTTTAGAACATAACTTCGTGTAACTTTTAACTAGTTTACTATTTTAATGTTAAATTATTTCATTAACTATATAAAGTTATGAATTTATAAAAGTAAAATTAAAGTTTTCAATTATCAATGTTCCTTTGCTATTTGATGCTAACAAGTAAACACTTTGCAACAAATTTTAAAAATTGCATATTTTCAACGGAGCTTTATCGGTCCGTGGAACTCAACGGCTGTTGAAATTTTTAAAAATTTAGAACGAGTAGTTGGATAAAATGATTAGTCGCGTGTTTTCAAATTTCTGAAAATCCGTTGATTTCAACGGAAAAATTTTGTTTATAAAATCGCTGTTAAAATTGCTTAAAACCTCCGTTGAAAATTTTCAACGGACTTTTACACAATCGAAACATTTTGAACGGCAGTTGAATATGTTAAATAGCAATGGAGAAAATGTAGATTTCAACGGAGAATTTTTAACGGCCGTTGAAATAAACGGCCGTTAAAATTTCTATGAAAATCAGCAAAATTTCAACGACCGTTCAAATTTCAACGGCCGTTGAAATTTCAAAGGCCGTTGAAATTCTTTACACAATCGGACCCTCAACTACCTTCAGTGTGACAAAAAATAGTTACACCACTTGAGCAAACGAAACATGTGATTTCGTTACGAAAAGAATAGCAGTAGTAGCAAGTAGTCGCAAAAGTCATACCACCAAGAGCATGTGATAGGAAGAATATGACTCTCTTTCTATTATGCCTTACGGGCTGCGTCCAATGCGGAGTCCAATAGCCCATTTTTGTACGGTTTTGAGGGGGGGTAGCCCCCCTCAGTTGAGACATAGTACTCAACTGAGTGGGGGGGATAGCCCCCCTCTCAGTTCAAGACATCAAAGAAACTGCGAAAGGGCAATGCAGCTGAGTTCAGTAAAATCTTGAACTGATGGGGGCACCCCCCCTCAATACCGTGCAAAAATGGGCTAAAATGGCAGCCCGCAAGGCATAAATAGGAAGAGTGTAATACTCTTGCTATTATGCACTCTTGATGCCACTAAATAAGTGGCGCAATTTTTTGTCATCGTCTCAAATTTCAACAGTAAACTTTTTTGTAACATACAGTTCTTGAGGCCGGATACATGGTGAATCGCGACGACTTTTCCGGCTGACTTTTGCCCGGATCCCGTTCAAACTGAGCCGGCTCAGCGGAATAGTAGTCCGGCTGATGATGACTGAACTTGTTTTTTAGCGAGGGTGAGCTAAGCAGCAGGGCAGCCTTTTGTTGTCGTTGCAGTTTTGACTCCTTTCGCATGCGCAGGCGTTTGTTTAGGTATCCCACAACGGCGTATTCTAGCAAACTAGCAAAGACCATTAGGAAGCAAGTGATCAGATATATATCCATTCCTTTGATGTAGCTGACTTTGGGCATGCTAGAATTCATAGTAGTCATGAGGGTGGTCATGGTGAGGACGGTGGTGACCCCCAGACTGACCCGGGCAGGGGTGGCGTCTCGACTCAGCCAGAACGACACCCACGAGATGATCACGATCAGTTGACTGGGCAAGTAGATCTGGATCAGATAGAAGCCCAGACTGCGGCTGAACGTGAACGAGCACTCCAGGCGGGAATAGTTGCCTAGAATTATATTAGCAATTGCGAACGCTCAGTTCATTTGCATATTACACGACATCTATCACATTTGCTCATCACATTTGCATAACCTTCTACGCATTACATGTAACGGGGTCAAAATTTTGGTGAGGCCTCTCCGGCCAAATGTTGGGGACTAGTGTTATTTAGCTAACCATTTTTTATTCAACTTAACTATTCGCTATTAACTACCAGCCTATTTATTTTAACTTAACTATTAACTATTAACTAGACGATTATTTATTTTAACATTTAACTAGCCATTTTATTTTTTTAAACTATTAACTAGCGCTTAAACTGAATAAAACTAGGCATTTAACTAGCTTCTCAAAACAGTGTTATTGTGAAGTATTACTTGAATTATGTACTATCATTTCTATGGCGCAAAGTACGCATGATATCTACGATTTTGACTGGATTAAAACTGCCGTGGTCAGAGATGCACGGAGCACGGAGGGGGTGTTTGTTCTACGGTGGAGAGGGAATTTGTCAGTAATTGTGTTCGGTTTGTTTTTTCCAGTGACACCCACAATTTTTGCCTTCCAACTAACTTGTTAACCGCAGCCGCAAATTTTTCAATTGTTAACCCATTTTTGGGACACTTTCGGCCCTCAGAAGGAAGGTGGAGGGGTGAGAAGGGGGTGCCCGTGTAAGAGGCTGGGCGTAGACATTCCCTTTGCCCTTTGCCTCGCCTATGTGAATTAACGGTAGTGTTGATTTAGCATATTATATGTAACTACAACCAAAATATAGAGTTGACCCGATTTTCACTTCGCAAATTGTCTGCCACAACTAGTTTTAATATGTGATACTAAAATTAAACTAAGTATATGGGTCGATTCATAACTGCTGAACGGACATTTGGACAAACGGACAGACGGCAGAACGGCTGTTCAATTCATGCTTTTCTCCGTTCATCCGTACTAAACGGTACAATTTCACGTTGTGCGTAAGTCCGGCAAAGTTGAATTCTGTTCTACACTGCCGAAACTTTCAGGAATTAGGAACTGACAAACGGACCTACATACGGCTGAAAAGTTTGAATTGCAACTTTGTCCGTATGCTCGTACAGCCGTAAGTCCGTACGTCCCAATGTCGATTGTCCTAAAAAGTATAAATTGAAACCGGGCGAAAAGTGCTTTGTCTGTTTGTGCGAAAGTGAAGGGAGGTAAGGGGGGTTCTCCCGGTAAAGCCCTACAATATGACATTTTGCCTTATTCTAGCTAATCGGCCTGAACGATGCTCCGGCCAAAATAGCCCACTTCATGTACTGGAGAGTGATACCTCTTGTCTAATCTAGGTACATTCCTGATTCCTAATTTGAGGGGGTTCCCCTTCCTGAAATGTTTTGATAGGGGTGATCGGCGAGGTTGGGGGTACCTGGCCCCCGGCAGGAGAGGGGGGTGGTCCCTGGTTTTGGTTTTTTACGGCAAGAGTCGGAAAAATGTTTCAATTTTTGTTTAAGCTCAAGTTTTGCCGTCGCATTCGGAAACTCATATATAGCGGCTATTAGATTTTATACTAATTTTTTGGGACACCAGGAAGGTGGCCGATGTCCGACGGGGGTGCCCCTCAACCCCCCATCCACCCATATACATCCATGGTCGGTAAGCCGTTTAATGAGAGTCTTAATAGTCTCTGAAAATTTGAAATGAGAGAGAAACCGCAGCGATCAACAAGCATTCATAAAAACTATCTTGTGAGAGACAAAGAAGTAAGCACCAGACCCTTCTTAAGTATAACGGTCCTGACCGGGCATGAAAATGTTTCTAACTATGCAGCTAAAGTTTGCAACGGTTGAAGTTTTTTGATCCGAGATAGATTCCAACCCGACCCGACCTGACCCAAACCGACTTCTCGTCAAGCTGCTATAAAAACTCACAAACACAAAATTTTCTTGTTAGCTTGTTGAATTTTTGTTATCAGCTTTTCGTGATTTGTTTGTGATAGGCTCCGCGAATGTTCAGTCGATGAGTCATTAGTCCATTAGTTTGACAATTTATACTTCCAAGTTTTGACCCAAACTGACCCGTTCAACCTGCGGTTCAACAAATCTCAACCCGACCCGATTGCTAATTCTAGTCGCAAGTGGAAAAACAACCGTCGTAATAGTGACGGCGAATTGCAGCCAACGCGCCCATAATAATATTTGCACTAAAAGTATCGACGTGGCAGTGCTAAACACGATACTAAAAGCACACACGCACACAGACACAGCTGAATTTGCCAGCTAGTTAAATTCTAGTTAAAATGGCTAGTTTAATTCCTAGTTAAAATAATTGAATCTTTTAACTTAACTAGAATTTTAACTAGACGAATTTAACTATTAGCTATTAGCTATTAACTAGTATATTTTGGCTAGTTAAATAATTTAACTATTAACTAGAATTCTAGCTAAATAACAGTATTGGGGACCCTCCCCTCCTGATTGAACAAAAAAACCCAAAATTCCGCAAAACTTTTTCCTTTCAAAACAAATTTTTCCCATAAAGCGCCAATTTTATTACCCCCCTCCCTTCCGCCCCATATTTACATGTATGGTTTCTCTAGCACCTAATCTCACCTGTGGACAGTATGATTTCGTGTTCGCGAATGTGCAGACCAGAGATTGTGAACTGGGGCAGTTTCAGGTCAGGCCTGGTCACAGAGCCCTCCCCTTTGTGCCAGCGGTACTTGATGTTGGTCGTGGAGTAGCCATCTGGCAAAAAACATCCGTAAAAATTAAAATATTTAAAAAGTGAAGTAAACCAAAACCATATGGGATTCAAACCATCGACATGTAGATTTGTAGACTCGCATTCTGCCACTGGCACTAAGTTACTGCTGAAGTAGCAGCCATGGGTCTCAAGGCCTATTTACACGAGGGCGCATGAGCGGGCGCATGAGGGGCGCATGAGCGGGCGCATGAGAGGGCGCATGAGAGGGCGCATGAGCGGGTGCATGAGGGGCGCATGAGCGGGCGCATTCTATTTTCACACTGCATGCTGCAATGCAATGCACCATGGCGTACACCATGGAGCAAAATGCGCCCTCGTGTGAATAGGCCTTCAGGAGTCGTGGTTTGAATCTCATCTGATTTGATTACCATTTATCGATTTATTTATTAGCAAAACTGTATCCTAAACTCCGAATCAATATCAATGTAAAATTGTATAATACTGTAAAATGTAAATTTCGCCATAAAACCAAATAATTCCTTGCAATTAAATTAAAATATGCTACACCTGTTAATAAAATGCTAAATAAATAAATTACATTAGTCACAACTAATAAAATAACTAAAACCCTTTTTTGCCATTTACCAAGTCAATACGAACGCTAGAATAAACTAAACCGGCAAAATTAGCATTCTTTAAAATTATTACAATTTAAAAAAATAAAATTTAAAAAATATACATACCTTCTTCGGCAATCCAAGGTAGTTTACACCTCAAAAATTCAGGCTTAAAATAAGTCTAAAAAACGTTACTAAACAAGCAAATTTAAATTAACTACTTTACATAATATTGAAATACAATACATTACAAAATTATTGCCAGTACTTTCCAATCATAACTAAATTCAGCATCCATTCGAATACTCGAAGCTAAATTAATTAATTAAAATAAATTAATTAATTACTTAAGCTTGAGCCGATTAAACTGAACTAAGGCTGAAAACTGCTGATGTATCCATAACATCGATTGGATTAAACGGATTAGATTAAAACTCCTCGAATAATAGACTGATTTATTAAATATAAAACCAATCATAAACCGATTTATTTATTTATTTCTATTTTAGTGATTTATGACCTATTTTAACAATTACTAATCCACAAAGATTAACTAATCCTTTTAATCCAATCTCAGCAATTATTAGTTAATTAATTAATCTCAAAATGATTATATACTAATTACTAACCCAATAACAGACGACGATCAATTATTAATAATTCTACTAAATAGCGTGCAGTTATCAATGAAATAATGAACAATTAAAAGTTTACAGCGTGCAGGTCAAATGAATGCATGCAGGAAAATTGTACAGCTAAAAAGTTGGTGCTTCAAAGCGTGCAATTTAGGCATGCATTTTGGTGTACACGCGTGTCAAGTGAATGAGTGTAATAAAGTTTATTTTCATTATATTATATATAATATTGTATTATATACTCATAACCTTAAATAGCGAATGTGATTATAATGAGACAGTACTATTTAATTCTCAATATTCTCGATATACGAGTACAATTAAGTATTTATGAACATGGATTATTTATTTCAACTAATAACTATTTAACTACTGCCATAAGTATGCATATGACCTGCTAGATCAAATTCTTAATTATTAATTTAAGTACACAGGAACTTATCTGTAAAGTACCGATAAGGTTACATACGATATTAAAAACATATTAATACCTGACTTCTATCTAAAACCACAACGTTTTATATCAATCTATTTAACTGAATCCTTACCGTAATACTATCCCTGTCTACAAAAAAATAAAAATTCTCTATAAAAATTTACAAACTTAAACTAATGACCCGAAGGTTCCGGTTCGATTCCTACGTAAACCGGCTATTTTTTCTAATTCATTACTCACAGCTTTCAATCTCCAGCGTGCACTCTTGGGAATCGAGGGGGAATAAATGCAAATTCATGGGGCAAGTAGCCGTCACAGTTAATCTGGAATATTAAATATTAATTATCATAACATAATACTCATTACTTATCCTTATTAATACTAAAAAACAGCCGTCTGGCTAGAACAGAAAATCAGAGGAATCAGCTATTCAAAGCTTGTCCAGCTTATATAGATAAAGAAGTGACGATTATTTATTATTTTCTTAGATCCTTTTTGTAAATTAATATTAACTGGTTTAAATTAACTAGATTAAATCTAGTTTTCATACCTCAACATAGGATTAACTTTATATTGACTATGCATTGACAGCATATGCACTGACTTATTGTGTTACTTTCCAGTTCATAAAAATAACCTAATTTTTATCCTTCTGGATCGATTCATACTTACAGCCGTATGTCCGTTCAACCGGAAAAATAACACGACCGTCACCGTGCTTAATATTGGCCTATATACACACCAGCCTGACCGGCCATACGACTGTAAGCATGAATGACCTCTGACCTTTGACTAGTAAGCACGTCTCCATTTTTGGAAATCCTCAGGAATGAATTATGAGTGGTGGCTTGGTGGAAGAATGACTTTTTTTCGTTGGGGAAAAAAGTGTCCGGCACCCAGATCGAGTTCATATACTCGACCCCAATGGTCAAGTCGCCCTCGATCCCCTCAAATTTGAGCCGGGGGTCCGTCCACATTTGGCGGAGGTAAATATCCAGGGTATAGTCCTGAAACAGGAGGGCAAATGAAATTATGGGCAAAGAATATTTTGTTGGGGAAAAATTTTGGGGCAAATTGATCCCCTGTATTAAGTTGCCCCATACATACCCTCTAGATTGTGCCTAAGGTAGGTTAATCACGCTCCAATATAGCACATAAATAGAAGGGGCAGTCGACACAATGGAATATGAGGCGGACTTTAGGGTATGAATATTTGACGGGCGAAAGTCTCTATAGAATTAATTTGCCCCATAGATACAATACAATGTACTTAGTTCCAAAGGTACGTTATGGGGTATACATATTTTGTTGGCAGCGAGGGAAATTCTCTTCAATATTAATTTGCCCCATAGATAACCTTGATAATTTTGTACTTAAGGTATGTAGGTTACTCCCGCTCCAATAGTACATACGCTGAAAACTCGGCTGAGAAACTGCCCCACAATGGGACAATAAATCTACAGCTTATACAAGACCACCCATGGGGCAAATCCACCTCCTGTCGATGACTAGCACCCCTCTCAATCCCTAAAATAATGTAGGAATTGCCCCAAAGAAACACAAAATCGCGTTAAACAGGACGGAAAAGTCTCAAGAGGTTTAATCAACAGTCGAAAATTATAACGATGATACATAAGTGGAGCGTGGCAGAAAAAGTTATTGAAGCAGGTTAACTAACTCACATAAATGGTTAAAATTTAAGTTTAAAAATTTAAGTATTATACCATTTCAACTTCGGAGACAGCACTGATACTAGACACGTGAATGGTGATGCCCACGTCCACTGGCTTGCCTGAAATAATAACAATAGAATGAAAATAAAATAAATAAAATACTAATCAAATAATAAAAGAATGGGTATGTAATGAAATTCAATAAAAAAAAACATTCCAGGCAAATACCGTATAATTAAAATTAAAACCTAACACAATCACTAAAATTTCTCTTAGAAGCTTGAAATTAAAGTTTAACTTGAGCTTAACTTTACCAGGACCCTGAGGGTTAAGAAAATATACCTACATATATAAACAAAAGGCGGTCCTTTCTTGTAACCTTAGAATCGATTTATACTTCTAGCCGTATGTCCGCTCAGCCGACCAAATCACAAAAACATCGAGTTAATAAAGCCCGGTTCATATTGTCCTATATTATATATATTACAAAAGGATGACCTTTTGTACTTGAAAACTACACGGCTGAATAAGTCATAGTTTTACATGAAGAACGTTGGTGTCAAGTCCAGTTAATGGGCAAATAAAGACGACGCGACTTTGCCAATGCTTTACCCGACGAAAAATTGACCATGCCCCTGTCCTTAAGTTCTTTAAGGATAATTGTGAACCGGGCTTAATAGCATTATTTTGTAATTTTGCCGGCTTAACGGACAAGCTACTGTAAGTATGACTGGAGCCCCCATACCCCCGTAGTTGGGCCTGAGCCGTTTGTCATATTTCCTTTCTCCTTTCGGATCCACGAGCATATTTAGCACAGCCGTAATGTTGTCTGACAAACTGCCAGGGGCCCTGAAACAAAAATACATGAAAAAATATATAAATAAACTAAATAAGTAAAAATATAGAAATATGTAAATAAATTTTCTACCATCCAATCAACTCAACATGCTATACGGCATACGGCTTAATTTCATCGAATAACGTTAACATTGAATTTTTTTAATTTGAAAAAACTACAAACATTATTTTTTATAGATCAAACTTAAGATCCGTAAGCGTGTCCGTTTGTCAATAACCACAAATTCTTAATGACTGAAACACAACACTGAAAAGATCGACAAAATATTATGTTGAATCGTCTATTTGTCTGAGACTAGACTTTGAGACGCAAATAAATTTGCAAAAAATCTCGACAACCTAAAGCCTGGTTTATTACTTGTCCGTAAGCGTGTCCGTTTGTCCGTAAGCAAAAAGTTTGATTAACTGTTGCCGAAAAAAAATGCCGTAACAGCCAGTTGTTGCTATGCAAACTTGATAAACAGATAACTATAAATGCACAAATTATCATGTTTGAAGGAACAACACTGTTTTTACGGACAAACGCTTACGGATAGAAGCTTACGGACAACTGGATAAGTACAGTACCGACCTGTACTTAGCTTACTACAGACGCCGGAGTCAACGTATACTCTATACTTTTGAGTCAAATGACTTCGACACCGCTGTGACTCCGGAGTCTGTGGCAAGTAATTGTGGTCGGCACTGTATGAACCAAGCTTAATGCCTAATTCATACTTGTCCGTAAGAAAATGTCCGTAAGCCAGCACACGAAAACACCACTCCGGATACAACGATGATTTCTTGCACATTTATAGACATCTGCTGGTCTAGCTTACAGGCCAGAAATTGGCTGTTAACTGCTACTAAATGTTCTGCAATAGCTGATCAAACTTTTTGCTTACGGACAAACGGACAAACGCTTACGGACAAGTATGAACCAAGCCTCACCCTTGTGCGACGACTTGTTCGCCCCACACCAGGAGCGTCTGTTTGAGCCTGAAAATGAGTGGACTGAGAAAAAGGGCCAGAAGAATCCGCAACCACTGGGGTTGGCACATGGGGTCACGTGACCGGGGGGAGAGCCAATCAGGGAAGAGGGTGCGACGGGGGTCAGCCAATCGGAATAGAGCACGCTAAGCGGTGCCAATGGGGGGTGCAAGGCATATATGCAGCGCTGGGCTGAAATGCAAAATAATTTGCATTATTGGATATAGTGAATTGTATGAATTGTATATTATGTATATACATACAAGCATAGTTTAACACGGAAAGGGTATAGGGGGGTCCCTAATTTTAGAATTCAGATTTTGGTACAAAAGCAAAAAAATTTAAAGTACAAGAACACGCAAATTAATGTAATAGGGGCCATTATATATTGACACTTTAGTAAAATTTATGCAATTTTCACCTAAATGATGGTCAAAATTTGCAAAAATCGTCATTTTTTGGCTAAAACACTGTTTCCTCCAATTTTATCGGAAAGGGTGGTCACAATTACAGAAACGGTACAAGGGCAGTCGAATGTCGGTACCAGATTCCCCAGATTAGACCCCCGTGTAGATATATAATAAACAAGTATTTTTTTTTTTTTTTTTTTTTTAGGAGTTTTGGAATTTAGGGGGGGTAAAAAAGTTTTCTGAGGAACAAAAAACTAATTTCATAAATGAACTATACAAAGTAATTTGCATATTTAAAAGAACCAATCTGATCAGAATGAATGATGTAACAGGATGTAAGAATACGAAATGGGAGCGAAATTAGTCGCAGTAAAAACCAACAAAAAATTAACAACTACAAGTGCTTAAAAGCCGAGTCGTGAACTTGACAGCTGCGGATCATGAATAACTGCAAAATCTTTCAAAGAAAAGTTTTGAAAAAGTTCCAAAATTGGAAAAAATAATGAAAACAAGTCTATTTAGTCAGTAGTTGTCCAAAAGTCAGTCATTCAGACGTCAGGAGCTTTCAAAAGGCGCTCTAGAAAAAGGGTCTAAAGCTTTTTGGTCAGTTTCTATAGACTACTAAAGCATAGGCCACTTCTAAGGCTGAAAAACCCGTTGGTTTGGCTTTTTGGCATTTATTTAGGGCCTTGGAAAAAGCGGCCGATCTGGTGATGGATAGCCCCCGGGTTATGTGGATTGGGCCTAGGCAAAACAGCTATATATATTGCCCATAGGCCGGGCTTACGTATGCATAATTTGGGCCGGAAGGGCCAATTCAAGAAGCATATAGATACAGAATTGTATAAACGCGCGATAGTTTTAATAGTTCCGACAAAGTGTGTGATATTTAATAATCTTATTACTATTTTTAATTAATAGGATGTAAACTATCCTAAGCAAAATGATAAATATAATCATCCAGAAATAAATATACCAAACTAAATCTTACTACTATTTAATTAATAGGATATAAACTATACTAAGCAAAATGATAAATATAATAATCCAGAAATAAATGTGCCAAACTAAAGCCTATATTACCCTTATTTATCAGTATTATCATACATAGTACCTAAGTTGAAATTTTTTATAAAAAGAAAATTAAATTGTGAAATCATTCCATAGTGTTAAATAGGATACACACAAACTAATTTAAACCGATTTTAACGTGCCAGTGTCGTAGCCCCGTGGTGTAGTGGTTAGCAGCACTGAGGCGATCGAGCCCTTTCGTAGCTGGTTCGAGTCTAACCGGCGGACTTTATTACCAAACTTTTCACTTGCTATTTTTTGAACACAACGACAGTATTTGCGATCTTACATTATGCGTTACTTTACTGACGTACAGATATCTGGATATTTCTTCAGCAGACACCTCCTCACATTTTGTCTTTTTGGCGATCCGTGTATTTGCTTCACGTAGATCCCTAACATACCCGACGCACTAAACTTGTACGTAATTATATAATCTCTAACAATATATGTGTTATATACGGTATATCTAATAAAATTATGTAGATATACAAATATGAATCCGACCAATCAAAATGCGGTGTCAAAACGTTCCACTCAGATTGACTGAATCCCTGTTTCTTATTTCTCTATTGGCGATGGTTATACCAGAACAAAAAGGTACATGTACCATTCACGACAAGTCTGATGTACAAAGTGATTTGTTAAAATATTTCTAAATTTCGGATTAAATTTCGTGTACTGTTTAATCCGATCGGGTAAAGGAATAGGCGTTCGAATATTAAGACCCAGCAGGACAAAGAAAAGGAACAAGCACGTTTTGCGAGTAAGGCTAAACTAAATTTCGATAGATTCCGTTCCGACTTTCGTTACAATGCCGAGGATATTCTTCGAATATAAAACGCGGCACCAATTTTTTTAAAGCCAATAGTTGGAACATGCCACGCTAGACTGGTATCTAAAAATTGAAAACTGGGTGATAACTTTATTCATTCCAGAAACAGTTTCAGATAAATTTGGGTCTGAACAGTACCGTTTTAAACAGCCTGTTAAAAAACTGTGTGCGTCGTGCAAAGCTGCTGAAGCAGTTCAACCGCTGGCGATGTTGTCTTTGTCACAGAGACAGAGAGCAATAGCATTTGTAACCTTTCCTAGGTAAGGTTTGCCAATGACTCCTAGCCGTCAAAGTTGTTGGTAATGCTCTTGATAAATAATAATCTAGGAAACATCATTATTACAGGTTTTGTCTGCTGACGCTACTTTTGCAGATTTGACTGACTGCCTGACTGT
Organism: Trissonchulus sp. WLG1_4; assembly: GCA_030248245.1. Taxonomy (NCBI): domain Eukaryota; kingdom Metazoa; phylum Nematoda; class Enoplea; order Enoplida; family Ironidae; genus Trissonchulus; species Trissonchulus sp. WLG1_4. The sequence goes on along the minus strand of JASANF010002799.1, from coordinate 91,716 downwards.
GTTTGCTGCGTACCAGTGTACTGGCTGTATACAATATATCACTACACTTTCAACGCTCCATGATAAGCACGCATCATGCACACACACGCCCACACATGTAATGTTATTCTGCGACCTACTAATCAATCTTTATCCGCTACAATTTCTGAGTTTTTGGAGTTTAAGACCCTATTCATACTTGTCTTTGAGGACATAGGGACGGGGACAAGGACAAATTTCGGTCAGTGAAAAATTGACAAATGCGTTTGAGCTAATTATTTGTATGCGGTCTAGAAGTGACTTCAACTATCGTCATGAGAAAAATTGGCATATTTGACTGGCTTAGGGACAAAACAAGAGGGACAAGAACAAGGACCAGTATGAACCTGTCTTTAGAAGGACAATATTACATCCAACGTACCATTTAAGTAACCCTCCCCCCTTTGACTGCGACACCTTGTTTTCCTACACCTACAGTCCTGGCCTCAAATAGTGTCTTTCGTGCGTGTGAGTGCGAGTGGCCATCACACTCTATTGCATAATCTAGCTGGAGTGAACTTAGAGTGACTTTTTCCTGTTGTGCCACAGCACAACAGGTCTTTAATTTTGATTCTGGCGGACAGTATGGAGTGTTTCATAAGCGTGTGCGTTCGTTTGCTGAGCACTTTGGATTAACTGTGCGTGCGTCACAGGGTTGTCCAGCATAAAAGTTACATAGAAATCACGATAACATTTTCCAGTGCGTTTGTTTAGCTCATGTAGTTTAGGTATTACGCGTGCGTCACATTGCTGTGACTGTTATCTGGAAGTCTTTTATTGACAAAAGATTAAAAGCCACTACATATATCAATCATAGTCCCTGTTTAAGATTAGGTTGCTCTCTCAGGTTATGGATTGTTTTCTTAATTTTTTAGTGGATTACACCAAATCGGATTAACTTAAAGTCTGAGTTCGAGCTAATTTCCAGTTGAATAAATTTAGTTAAATCTCGGCTGAATCGGCAGTTTTCAATTAACTCTTAAGCGCCAACTGCGCTAATCTTCATTGGTGTAGCCAAGAGTACATAATAGTGTCTCACTCTTCTATAAAGAGTGAGACACTATCATGTACTCTTGGTGTAGCGGATTGAACTGATTTAAGAAATTTAAGTTTAAGCTGAGTCGATTTAAGCTAAATCGTCAATTAATCCAATTTAGTGCAATCCACCGTTTGACAGGTAACTATCGCTGCACAACAGGCTTTAGCTGACTTCTGGTCAATTTACTTAAAACTTTTTGCTTGATGCTTACTGAGGTACTTACCTAGGTTTTGCCGCAGATTGGGCTTGTTGTTGGAGGTCACAGCTAGCAGAGGCTTTTACGCATACGTAGCTAGGTACATAGGTTTACTTTACTACATATGCAGGGATATAGAAACCAGCAGGCTGGTTAGAGGTCACCAAAGGTTGACTGAGTACTCTAGTGGACCACACGAGGTGGTTTCAGTTTACTTTCGAGTGAGAGTCCGAGTGGACTTCGTGTAACTCCGAGTAGGCGGACACTATTTGAGGCCAGGACAGTAGTTTGCAGTTTTGACGCCGACCCTGTCCCAAAGCCAAAATAGACGCAATTTTGCCCTTGTTGCGGTCAAAAAGTAACCACTACTTCAGCGTGACGCTTTTTGACCAAAATTTAGCTCAAAATCACTACGGTTTAATCAAAACCATGCTTATTTTCTGTAGCGGGTTGCGTAGGCAGATGAAGGGCGAGGACGCAAACAAACAGGCAGGGGGGGTTTATTGGCAGAAGGAGGCAAGGGCACAGAAGCAGAGCAGTGAACAAACAGACTGATTATCCATGCACAGTGCGTGCTTATATAGCGTAGAAAGTGGTATGCAAATTAGATAAGAGTAATATGCAAATGAGATAAACATGCATGAAAGTTGTACAGCATGACTCATCGCTAAGCCAACTTTCATGCATGAATACGTACAGCGGTACGTATTCACACTACATTTTCTCAAGCGCCAAGAGTATAAATTCTTATTTATCGCAAAAATTGACTCAATAAACTGGTAAAAAAGCCCGAAAGTGCCGAATTTTTTGGCTTAAAACTGGTCAGAAACTATTTAGCAGCTGAAGTTAAAATTTCGTCATTTTTTCGGTTATCGAAAAAATCTTATGACAAAATATAAGAAAAATAAAAATGCATTTTGGGCCCATTATCAGAATAGATTAAAATTAGTAAATAAATATAAAAATTAAAACATAAATAAACCATACTGAAGTATTGCATTAAAATTTTTCCGATAACTCACGACATTGTCGATCACGCGAATCGTGGAATATTGAACAAAAAATTGAAGTAGATGATTAAATTTTGATGCAACAACTATTAAAACCCATAAGCACACAAACCTTTAAATTTAAGACATAACAAACTAATATTCCTCAACTTAAATTTCAGTCAATTTCTTAGAAGCACTAGGACAAGTGTCTGAGAAGGAGAAGTGAAAGGGAGGATACGCAGCTTAACTTTAGCCCTATGTAAATTAAACAAAATTGAAAAAAGTGGATCCAGCCCTAAAGTGGGTCCAAAGTTTGAAAGTAAAGTAGTTTTGGAACTCATTGGTGCATGATAAGTTTGAGGGAAGTTTATTTTGACTACTTTTTCGGCAAAAGCGATTAGTTTTGCCAGTCAGGGGAGATCAGGCCGGCGCAGAGCTCATAGGAAGCCAGCGGGAAATGACGGACATCCAAGTGCAGGCCCACGCACTCACACAGCCCGGCAGTCTTGTGCGTAAGGGTGTCCGTTTGTCCGTCAGGGTGTCCGTTTGTTCGTAAGGGTGTCCGTTTGTCCGTAAGGGTGTTCGTTTGTCCGTAAGGGTGTCCGTTTGTCCGCAAGGGTGTCCGTTTGTCCGTAAGGGTGTTCGTTTGTCCGTAAGGGTGTCCGTTTGTCCGCAAGGGTGTCCGTTTGTCCGTAAGGGTGTCCGTTTGTTCGTAAGGGTGTCCGTTTGTCCGTAAGGGTGTTCGTTTGTCCGTAAGGGTGTCCGTTTGTCCGTCAGGGTGTCCGTTTGTCCGTAAGGGTGTCCGTTTGTCCGCAAGGGTGTCCGTTTGTCCGTAAGGGTGTCCGTTTGTTCGTAAGGGTGTCCGTTTGTCCGTAAGGGTGTTCGTTTGTCCGTAAGGGTGTCCGTTTGTCCGTCAGGGTGTCCGTTTGTCCGTAAGGGTGTGCGTTTGTCCGCAATGGTGTCCGTTTGTCCGCAAGGGTGTCCGTTTGTCCGTAAGGGTGTCCGTTTGTCCGTAAGGGTGTCCGTTTGTCCGTAAGCACACGACCATGGCCCACAATAATTGTCAACCTTAATCATACATGGCAGGTAAAAAGTCCTGGCAGGGGGTGTGCGCACCTCTGGGTTCAAATGGGGGGGGGCGGAGCAACTTTTCCAGTCATTTTTTTTCTTTGTGGGCCACTATAATTTTGCTTCTTGAGCCACTTTCAGGGGGTTTCACCTGTAAGTTGCTGTCTGGGGGCGTTCAAGCTTAGACCTGAGCTGTTACCTAACCATCACGCATGTAAAAGTCACAATTTGAACTCTGCTGTTACGTGCCGTTTTTGTGTAAAAAAACCTTTGTTTTTGTACGTACACATCCTTTCAAGTTGTAGGGGGCGCCCCGACAAGGCCTGAGAGTAAGTAAGAATCTACCTTTATGTATTCCTTACTGCTTGCTGTTTATAGTCATTCTAAAAAACTCAGCTAGTATCTTTTTCAAATAAATTTCAGCAGTATGTTATTTCCCCTCCCCTTTTTATATAACCCCTCTTTATCGTAAATCTTGCCATATATATACACTTAGAGTCAGTATATATCTTCATGGGCGCAATGCCATAAAAGGGTGTGGAACAAAACAAGAATCTTCAGATCCGTTTTGGGACGCCATATTCTAAGACAACATAATTTAATGCTCAAATATAATATATTAAGCCTGAGAGTCAAGTGGCTTGCCTTTATGAAGCTCATTTCCGCGTTCATAAGAAGGCAATTGTAACCTAGGCCAAAACTCAGTCCGAAATTTACGGCAGATAAAGATGGGAAATATAGCACGCATGGGGGCCAATTCATTCTTAGTAGAGAGTCGGATAGACGTTTGGTGATAAAAAACAAAAGTTGGTGATCACAAATTATGCGTATGGACAAGCGGACATGGTTATAGACAAGTATAAGCTTATAAGTACACGGGGTCTCAGTCTGAGGGGGCTTGGCCCGGCTTTGTCGAAATTTTAGAGGGGCTTGGCCTTTCGTTTGGGGGACGTGAACTCACAAAAACTAAAAAATCTCCAATTTTTGGACGTGACACTTTTTGGCAACATTTTGATATTTTCTTTGCAATTCTTTGGTGTTACCTCATTTTAATGCATTTGCAGCCATCGGGGGGGAGTTTTCAATTTTAAAGCATCTTTTTTTCTTAGCAGCGAAGAGGGAGTTTGTCACGATGGGTCAAATCTGAGGCAGGTTTGTCCCTGAATCTAAACTCTGAGCAGTGAGCACCCCCGTATACCCCCCATATACATCTGTGAGTATCATTCAATCTGTCGGCATGTCCCCACAAAAACGGCCCACGGGACACGCGCTTTTCCCATCGTGGGAAACAGGCTAACGCTTACGGACAAGTATGAACCAGGCCTTCCGAATTCTAGAAAACGACAAACCAGAAGCAGCTGTTGATAGCTCGAATATGAAACATATCCGACCGACTGTATTTACTTTTCAAATCCCACAAGTCTGAGCTCTCAATTAGCACGTGGATAGATATTTTGTAAGAACCTACTTGCGTCATAATCTATGAGGTAAAAATGTCGGAGTTAGCGGATTAGATTTAGCCATGTTTGATCAATAAGGTTTCGAGGATAGAAATAAGAAATAAACATCTAGCCAATTAAAATGCAGCATTGGTGTGATCTAACCAATCAGATTAGTTTCGTAAAAAACAGCCGTATTCTCAGAATCACCCATGTAAGTTAGGCTACTGTTACATTTACCTGTAAGTGAGGGTACAGTATGTCTGTGGGCAAGGGTAAAGTATATTATCAAGAGTACACAATATGATTTAAATATAATATAATTATTGAATCATACTTATGTACATACACACACATAATTAATCCTATTATGTACTCTTGATATTATATATATAATAATAGATAAAAATAAAAGTGAATAAATATTTGAGCCCTATAAAAAAATTCTATCTCAAACCTCAAAAAATGGGATCAGTTGTCCACAGCAGCAACAAATACCAGCGTGCCTGACAAAAAACAAGAGTCAAGATAGATCCAATTAAAACGCGCCGACAAGGGAGACTTCAAAAACCCACTAACTTTAGTCAGCCTCGGCTACAATGAAACTTTCTGGCTTGATTTCACCAATGTGCTTTAAACCATGGTTTCGCTCAACGAACTGTGAATGTGTCGCGTGATTGTGCAGGGTTTTTGTTTAGATCGCTAGGTATTATCAAGCGTACATAATAGAGATCCCTATTATCAAGAGTGCATAATGCGGCTTGACACTCGTGGGTAACCCCCGACCCAACCCGCGCCGTAAAAGGCGACCCGCAACCCACTTTGACCCGCCATTCTACATAACCTACCTGATGATCGCCTACGGTAATGCCCATGTACATATAATTTGCATAGGTACTGTACATCTGTACATGTTTCACATTCCTATTTTTAACGAATGGCACTGTTACGCAGTACTCAATTGCTGTTTATTTGAGTCCATTTTTTTTAGGTTTCGCGGGTCAGAAAACAATTAACGACCAGCGCAGCCTGAAGTGGGTACCTGGGAGTTGACCCACGGCTCAAATTATCCGACCCACCCAACCCAAGCCTCGGGTACCCCTGTACTCTTGGTATTGTGGGTATATACAAAGCCTTTTACAGCGAATGCCACCTGCGAAAAATCGGACAGTACCATATTTTTACGTGAAAATATCACAGATTAATCAAACTGTCCGTAAAAAATTGAAACAATATAGGACTTTTCAGCGCTTTTTCAACATTTTAGGACGATATAGGACTACATATGATTTTTTAGCGACGAAATGAAAATTGTTTCAGCCCCTTCTTATGAATATAAAAACTATAAAATTAACAAGAGGTACATAAAATCGACCAAACCAAGTAAAAAATTAGACCCACTGTATGTGAAGTAAAAAATGGCCGACAAAATGGCAAAATGTTTTTCGGTTGTGACAAATCTAAGTCTCCATCAGACTACGTACATAAACCCTAAGAAAAGAAACTCAAACGAGAATTTGCCTATTAAAATGCCCTAAATGACCCAAAAACTGGTTCCGAACCGGAAAAAGCAGACGGCTAAAATCGAGATAACAATGAAAAAACAAAAAAGTGTTTGGCTTGTCCGCTATGCTTTGCTACTTATAGATTCGGTTTTCAACTTGTTTAGTCAGACTAAACCTCTTTCTATCTCGTATAGGGATGGCCACAGAACAGATTAACAAGTTCACAAAAATTAACATAATACAAAAAAATAAAAAATAACAATAAGTGACAAAAAGTAACAATCAAAATAATCATATCAAAACAACAATCGGTTCATATGTAAATAGTGTATATATGACTGAAAAAATATAAATGATGAAAAAAGAAAAAATCTGTAAAAGTCTTCAAAACTGTAACTGTCTTCACACGGGTCCCTGTTGATTTAAGATTTATTTAGAGTTATTCTTCAGTTTTAAGTATGTAATATTTTTAGTATTAAGATTTTTCGATCGAAATAAACTCAAAAATATCTTCGACTTGACGATTCAAATATTGCAAAACTCCGAATCCGACTACTCTTTTCCAAAACAGTGCTTACTGACAAACAAATGGCCTTACGGACAATAAAAACCTCAAGCAAGGTTCATACTTGCCCCCAAGGACACAGGGACAAGGACAAGTGTCGGTCAGCTGCTGTGAAGAATTCACAAAAGCGACTCGGCTAATGTGTTGTACACGATCTGCAAGTGACTTCGACTTTTTAGGTGCAAAAAATTAGCACATTTGGCCAAGAAATATTCTTGGAATTGCTTAAGGACAAAACGATTGGGAAAAGGACAAGTACGAGTAGGAACTAGTGTTTGGCCGATACAAAAAATACCGATAACCGATGCCGATACCGATACCGATAATCGGCCAAACACTAGTAGGAACCGGCTTTACGGAGAAACAAACCGCCTTACGGACAAATAAATAGCGTTACGGACAAACGAACGGCCTTAAGGACAAGTTTGAACCCAAAGGGTCAAGTCAACGAAAAATCTGTCAAATATCTCACCTACTGAAGTATCTACAGGACTTTTTGCGCGGCCTATTCAATGATGGACAGCCACAGCCCCATAGCAAAGTATGCTGCAAATGTTATGTAAGAAAACACTGTGTTACCATATATGTGTGGGCGTGTGCAGCGTTGCAATGTTTCGCCCTCACACGTGTGTGTGGGTGTGTGCAGCGTTGTTTGTTCAGATGACTGATATGAGACTAGATTAATTGCTTTGTTGAAAAGGGTTCGAAACTATTTTGCCTATTGGAATCCGTTTTTTAGACTTTGACAGGTTTACACGGCCTAAAAAAGCGGGCCTGCGATTGCTCTTTTTTGTTTTTAACGTTAGCTTATTCTTAAAAAAATTAATGCTAGCTTAGTTAGTCAAGAATGTTGGCTTTAAAACATTTTGGTGCTAATCGTTAAATCGCATATCTTCAGCAAAAAAGCCAGACCTAAGCAATAAATCAGAATCTATCCAAAAGTACATGATGGGAAGAGTATGACACTAATTTATTTGGCCAGCTTGGCAGCGAGGTAGATGCGTTGCACACTAGCGGCCGAAAAAGGTCCCAAACGGGAACGTTTCCCAATGCATACCAGTACCTAAACGGGTCCTGTAGCTATGACGCACCCACATGATCCTGCAAGGCCAGTAGCCAATCAGATCGTAGCAGCCTTCTAGTACGGCCAAAGTCAGATTGCGGATTGTGGGCGGAGCTAAAGGACATCTGATTGGCTATGCGCTATCTGATTGGCTGATGCCTTTGTTAATTGATGTATATACTGCGGTGTAAAAAAATGTGAAAAACAACTGCTATGTTCCAACTGAAGTTCTCTAAAAAATATGAAAATTATTTTGCCAGATACAGCGTAAAAGAGACCCAAACTCTGTTTCAAAAGAATAAATCAGAGCCCAATTAAACATAATGTGCATGCAGCCAAAGAATTTTTTAAATTTTGTGACAAAGCGTCAAGTTGAGTGGAAACTACATTCTTAGAAAAAGAAATAACCCAGCTGTCTGGTGGGGGGACCAGCGAGAGGAGTGCCTGCCCCCCTTCCTCTTTGGCCCGGAACCCTAATATTTCGCATGGGGTGTACACCATGGTCCGAAAGTTTTTCATAACGAAGTTTTACTGAATTTTTAACAGTAGCTAAATCCTAAATTGACTGAGATCTGATTTAATGTTTATTTCATCAAACTTTGGTTCAATTAGGCATTGCTTATATATGTACGTAAGAAAACCTTTTCAATTTTGTGTCTGTGATTTTGTGGCACACAAATATATTAGGTCGGCGCCTCTTCCAGGCATAAAAATTAACCTAAAAATTTTGTAAAAAATGAGAAAAAATAAGTTTTAAGTTGATTGACGATCCACTCAACCGATAAAGATGACATGAGCTTAAGCCCAAAAATTCAATCTTTTAAACCCGGTCCATACTTTACCTTAAGAACACGGGGACAGGGACAAGGACAATTTTCGGTCAGCTGCTGTGAAGAATTAACAGAAGCGTTTCGGCTAATGTTTTGTATACGGTCTGGAAGTGACCAGAAATATCTTCATGTAAAAAATCAACTTATTTGGTCTGGTAGTTTTCTTGGAATTGCTTGAGAACAAAATGATAGGGACAACAACAAGGACGAGTATGAACCGGCCTTTACTAGATAAAATTTAAGATTGATTAGACTAAAGCCTGTTTCACACGAGGGGGATTTTCAAGGGAATTTTTCCTAGGGGGATCCCCATGATGATCCCCGTGGGAGTCTCCACGCGTCCCCCTGGGGTTCCCCCTGCATTCCCACGCGTCCCTTTGTGTCCCCAAGGGGATCCCCTTGGAGACGCGTGGGGACGCAAGGGGATCCCCTTGAAAATCCACCTCGTGTGAAACAGGCTTAACTGATCACGATTAAATGACTGCACGCATCTCCAGATTCAGCATCAGCGGATGCAGGAATCTTCGCCTAATGGCAAAAACATGTATCACAAGAATTAATAAGAAACATCTACTTGACAATACAGCATCAACTGAATATAACGCAATGAAAACTGACCAATCTCAAGAGTCAAAACGCATCCCTGAGGGGAGGTCCGCCCTGGAATCAATATATATATATCGGTCACCTGGAACAACAACCGGCTAACTTCATTTTTTGAAAAAATGGAGTTAAGTAGCTACTTTTGTACAATCGATGATGCTCTATCCAGTGGTGCTAATTTTGTGAGCCAAATTGCATTTTGTGCGAAGATAGAGCAGCTTTTCCGTTGGCCGGTTGTTGCACTCTGAAGGCAGTTAGTGCAACAACCGGCCAAAAAGTGATGTAATGTGAGTTGGCTGGTTGTTGTTCTCACTCAACCAAAAATTTCGCGAAGACTTAGCTAGTTTGATAGAGGGCTGAAAGCTAGCCAAAAATGTGAAAAACTTGCTCGGAGTGGTCAATCCTGTGTCAAGTTTTTGTAAAATTACTGTTGGCCGGTTGTTGCACAAACTGTGTCACAAACGGCCAACTACATATACGTAGACGTTTAGTAGCTAGCCTGATGTTATGTTTGTGTCGCTGTTCGAATGCGACCTGCCCAGGGGTGGACGCGGGTCGTGGGTACCCGCGGGTTGGGTTGGGTTGGGTTGGGTCGGAAATTTTGAGCCGTGGGTTGACCCGCGGGTACCCACTTCAGGCTGCGCGGGTCGAAAAAAAATTTTCCGACCCGCGAAAACTGGAACCTGAAGAAATTGTCGACAAGGGTCCCCCCTTGGTTTTTATAGCCCGGCCAAAAAAATTTCTGATACGTCTCCAATTCACAAAATTTGGTCTAAAAATTAAAAAATTCTAAATTTTTTTTTCTGGGGGCTGCTACCCCCAGACCCCTGCAAACTTTGTGGCTTACTATTCCTTGTTATTAACTTTCATGAAAGCCTTTATATGCATGTCTACTAAAATTCATTATGCTGTATTTAGTTGTGTAATATACTGTCTGATATGAAGTTCCCACCTGTCAGAAAATTTTTTGATTACGTCTCCAGTTGACCAAATTTGTCCGAAAATTCAAAAAAACCTCTATTTTTTCTGACGGCTACCGCCCCTAGACCCTCGCAACAGTTAGTTTATTTAATTTAAATGACCAAATTTACATTTTGTTATGTAAGCCACTTCGCCAATAAGTGTAACAAGCCCAATCGGCGGCAAAACCTTCAGTAAGTAAGAATTACATTCAAGTAAGCTGACCAGCAGCTCAGCTAAAACCTGTTGTGCAGCAGATAATTATCTTATTGTAAAATGTGTATGCAAAAGTTCAATGCGTTTTTATCTTACTATAAAAGTTGTTTATGCAAAAACTTGAAGTAGTTTTTATTATCTTACAACAAATTATGGAGGATGGGTTGTTTTGATGAGTGAGAAGTGTATTCATTCTTTCATGACCATCAAATTACTACATTTCGCAGGAAATATAAGATGTTGCTAACAAAATTATCTGTTCATTATGTACGTAAACCTACAAATAAAAATACAAAAATCGAAAATCTTACTTAAACATAAGTTTCATGCACGATGTTACCGAGGTGAGGAGGTAAACCGTTAATGACTGGTCACGCTAACTATTCACCATCACTGTTTCAAGAGACACACCTTTAGCAACATGGAATTTGTTGATAAATGGTAAGCACCCACGGTGCTTAAACGTATGAGATTCTCGATTTGAATTTAATTTTATTGCGAAATAAATATAAGTTCTAGTTTTCGTTTTTATGTTCAGACCGACAATTAGCTCCGATTTACAATTTAGTTGAGTCCGTTTGGCATCCACTACCTATTTGTATGTGGCCGGTTAGCTCAGTTGGTAGAACGTCCGATCCGTGAACGGAAGGTTGGTGGTTCAACTCCACTCCGGCAGTTTCATTTTGAAAATTTTCGACCTGACATTTTGGTCTTCTACCGTATTACCTCGAATAAAGCCCCTGGGGCTTTATTGTTTCGTGGAAGCCTTACCTGGGGCTTTATTCGAGGCTGGGGCTTTATTCAAAACCTGAAACCTGTCGGCTTTATGTTTCACAGAATCGGTTACTTCACGAGGATGCCTTAGGTATCCGAGTAAAGCGAGCCGGTGGCCAAGTGGCTAGGCATGACTAGGGATGTGAGTGGTCGGAAAATTTCCGGAAATTTTCGGAAATTTCCCAAAATTTCCGGAAATTTCTGAAGCAGTCTTTCCGGAAATTTCCGGAAAATTCCGGAAATTTCCTACCTGAAGATTTTAAGAAATTTAAGGAAATTTCCGGAAGTTTTCGGAAATTTCCGGCATATATTGGTTTTATTTAATAATTTTTAAATAAAATTTAAACAATTATATTTAATTTTAAAAGCATAATTTATGACAATTTTATATTATTTTTACAACATTAAAATTTTTATGTAATTAATCTCATGAAGCAGTGCAAGGAAGCCAAGCAAGCGCACATTTTGAACACAATTTTTTCTGTTAAATATAGATTTGGTAATATAACCCTTTCATGCGCAGAGGATCATGGAAGATACCACATGGTGAACTACCCATATCTGGGTCTATGCAACTTGACTTGACTAGTCTATTCTAGTGACAAGGTCTTTGAGCTGTTTTTATGGGAATTGCAGGTCTTCGCATTTGGCTGGCGATTTTTAGTCCTACTGCCGCACAGCTTTAAAGCTTTAGGTTAATTAAATTAAATTTAATTTAAATTAAATACAAAACTAAATTTTGCTCTATCTTAGTGTCTACAACATAATCATAAAACATTAACCCTTTGACTTTGACTGAAGCAGCCAGACTTTGACACCTTCCAGTTTTTTGGCCATTGCTTGAGCTATGTGCGTCGTAGAGAGCTCGCGAAATCACCATTTAATAGAGAATTTAATGGTGAACAAAACATTATAGTCGATTAAGGATCTAGGACGCACCGTGTTTGAGTTATAAGCGCTCAAAGCTGAAAGTTTGTGCAACTTTTGCGCCATCGCTCAGGCATAATATGTACCTCACCTTAAAGTATTAACACAGCAACCGTGCGCCTGTCATAGTTGACTTCTAGAAATGAACTACAATATCCGCTGTATCTGATGCACAAAAACTTGACTGCCGCAATTGCGATCAAACATCATAATGAGGCCATAAAGAAATTACTACTTTTAGTTGAAAAAAAGTCAAATTTTCACATTTTTCATATTTCAATTTTTTGGAAAATTTTCGGAAATTTTCGGAAATTTCCGGAAATTTCCGGAAATTTTCGGAAATTCGGAAACTTCCGGAAATTTCCTCAAAAGTCAAATTTCCTCCTTTCCGGAAATTTCCGGAAATTTCCAGCCGAAGAAAATTTCCGAAAATTTCCCAACCCTAGGCGTGACAGTCCTGCCACAAAGCTGCCCCTGTGACGCAGGCTCCGTCTGTGGTGACGGATCAAAACCCAGGCAATGACTGGACTTAGCGCATTTTTGAAATTTCATGTAGCAAAGGGTTATTATCGATTTTTTTCGCTATTTGCACATTTTTGTAGCAGTTTACAGCTATCTGGGGCGATTTTTTCGGACACTTTTTCAGCAACAAGGAGGGGGGCTTGTCCCGGAATCTCAAATCTGGGGGGGTTTCCCCCCGCAGACCCCCCCATGTACATATGTGCTGTAGCTTATCAAAACATATGAAATATATAAAAAACTGGAAAGAAAAAAGTGACAAAAAAATTTCAAGTGTTTGTTATAAGCAGCTTCAGTAGAAGTCGGGTCGGGTCGGGTCGGGTCGGGTTAGATATTAGCTCGGGTCGGGTCGGGTTATAAAATTTCGACCCGTTGCGAACTCTAGTATGAAATTTAGTTTAGGGCAGCAGTTCTCTGGAGAAAAATTAAATAAGGGGTAGGATTGTGGTCAATTGGAGACAACACAAAAGTTTTACAACCATCAAAAAATAGACACTTCAAAAGGGCGACAATAAGGATAATCTTAACGTGTTTTTAAAAAGCGTGACAGGCGAAAGCAGAGACGTTTTGGCTACCGAGACCGAGATCAAGAGACAGCATCGGGTTTTGACCAGACTGAGACTACAACCGAGACTTCCCTCCTCAGATGACTCATCTGCACGATCGCTCACTATTAATATCATTATTTAACGGTTGTGTAAGTGTAGAAGTTGTCGATAGGAATCTTCCTATAATATAGTTCCTTATAGTTCCTACGTAATTCTTCTGTAACCATAAAATATGTATGCCTCTGAAAACACCACGGGACTGATAATTAACTAGAACTGATTTTTGTTTTTGACGAAAAGCTGCAATTAATATTGTACTTTTTAAAAATGAACGTTAAACTGTAGTAAAGCAAAAGTTCTTAAAACATATGTGCATCTACCAGTCGATTTACGTAGGTGTCGTCACTTCAGTACGGTCCTGATTCCCGACGAAAAAAAATTGCCGAATTTTGTGTAAAAACTGAATTCTTTGGAACAGCATCATGATGCCAAACCTACAGTCTATATTGTACAATATTTTGTGATCTGTACAATATTTTCAAAGGCCGAACCAATATAAGTACATATTCTCCATCAGGCTGATAGATTGGTGATTTGTCAACAAAGTTATCGATTATCTATACGTATATACGCACATCACAGGCAAGCAGGCACGAACACCGGCACGCACATGCTATCTTGTCAACGCATGTGTGGCTTGTTACGCTGCTCAGTGCAACACACTGCAGTAATGCACTGAAACTAAGCATGATTTATATGCAAATTTAGTTTCAGTGCATTACCTGAAATTAGTAAGCACGGCCGCTGAAGCGGCCGCGCAAAAATTTATACTTATGTGATATAGCATAATTTATACTTATGTGATATAGCATGTGCAGTGCAATTGGCCGTTTTTATACAGTCGCGAGCAACAACTGGCTAACTGCCCTTGGCCGTTAATTTTTAATCCAGGCTCATGGGTAACAAACAGCCAACTGTGCAGTTGACCGGTTGTTGCTCAACTTCAAACAATGTCGGATTTTCACGCTTCCGCAAAAGCAAAAGTTCTGAAATTTGGTTCACTCATGAACCTGTTCGGCTTCTTCAAAAGAAAAAAAACCGCCAGCGTCTACTGATTCACTACAGCGAGTAAATTGATTTTTTTGTACAAATTGAATTTGGTGAAATACTATTTAGTTACAGCAGTTAGCGCTATAATTTTTTCGAAACTCATTAGGTAGTACTTTCTGCTACGTCTGTGCCAAATTACAGCATTCATGATGACAGCATAAATTCTTGGTGCATCAGGTTAGAAAGCGGCTAACTGCTGATCTTCATCATGTATGTGCAAAATTTTGTGGCAGTGCAACAACCGGCCAAACCATCAAACACGTGTAAAATTTGTGCTGCAACAACCGGCCAACTGCAGATGAGAGTTTTAAGATTGCTTAAATATATATATATATATATATATATATATATATATATATATATATATATATATATATATATATATATATATATATATATATATATATATATATGTCTTGATTCGACCTGGGTACCCCCCCCCCGAAATCAAGATGCTATGTAGGCTATTTGATAAAAGGCTTTTTCGGCCAGGGGCCCCTATCCGGCCGATTAGCTAGAATAGGGAATATATACTGTCATACTCTTCCCTATTATCAAGAGTGCATAATAAGAAGAGTATGCCACTCTTCTGCACCCCAGCTTGGCCGCCGCGGACATGCTGCGACCATTATCTCCCGAAAAAGGCCACAACTGTGGGGGGGGTCCCCCCCCTCAACCGTGGGGGGGGACCCCCCCCCACAAACCAGACCATAGGTCTCAAACGTGGGGGGTCTATTATGTACTCTTGATAGTACACATGTCCTAACCCATGGGCTGATACTAAAAATGAATCTAACAGTTTGCTTAAAATTTCTTAATATATATCATTGATTTAAATGATTCCACTAGAAGTTCTGTTTAAAAAATATACTCCAATAGTGCCCGTCCGTGAGTCGAAGCGGCGGGGATACTCTTGCACTGAAACTCTGAGCTAGTGTTCGGATCGGTTCCGAATTTTCAAATCGGTTCCGGTTCCGGTTCCAGTCGGCAAAATCGGTTCCGGTTCCAAATCGGTTCCGGTTCCACCCTGTCGGTTCCGGTTCCATTACCCATTTTGTTAAGTATTGTCACAAAATACATTATTTCCTCTTTTCAATATGCTGCTCATAATTTTGGACGTTCATCTGGGTACTGCAAATAATATGCATCAAACTCTCAAACTTGTTTCACTTCCAACTCAAACCAAGTCAGCACCTAAGAAATGGTGACGGTTTGCCGTTTGGCGAGTCAGCCGTGCACAGCTTTAAGTCTCTAGGTCGGCTTTGCGCGATTGAAATCACAATGTTAGACGTCAGCGCCAAGAAGAAAAATTGTTTTAAGCAAATTTAGTTTTGATAAAATTAACTTTTGTTGGGGGTCTGGGCCTAAGGCGATAACCCACACGGAAAATTTTCGAGTTTTTTTATATTTTTTGATCAAATTGGTCAACTGGAGACATCGGAAAATTTTCGGCCACGTAATAAAAACCAAAGGGGAGGACCCTTATGTAAATTTTGACCGTGAAGAAATTTCAGGGTGGATTTTGGCTGAAACGGTTTGAACCAAATCAAACCTTTTTTAAATGTTGCCAAAACACAGTAGCAGCTATATCAGGCCATTTTATTTACGGTGGCGTATGTACGGTTTTATTGGTGGTAGCAACTATGTCTACTTGATTTCAAAAATAGCCGTTCGCCAGCTATAGCCAAATTTCATAAGTCAAGACTTTGAAATCTAAAATTTGCCACAGTAGCCACAACGAGAAATATAGCTTAAGGGGGCGCTCTGAGTAACTTCCAATACATCAAAATGTTATAATTTTCTTTTCTTGCTGATACAAAGTTTTTTGCCAAAGTGCTACCAAGATGGCGGCAATAGTGGCGCAGCAAAAAAATTTCACGCGAATTAACTTCTAGATTTTGTGAAACGTGTTAAAACTAAAAATTGCCATTTTAACACAATAAACTACACTTATTAGGAATGCGTTCAAAAAGTAATGTTTAAAAAAATTTTACCAAGGGCATGATCAAAATAACAGCTCAAAACATTAAAAACTACATAGCTGTCGGGCCGGTGAGGGTCCGAAAGCTGAGAAATCGGCAACTTTTACAAAGTTATGACATTACAAACCGTAAATTTACTAAATATTGTATTTTTACTACAACAAAGAACAAAACACTAAAACTATGGAATAAACAATAAATTACGCAAATCTATGGTACACAAGTAACTGGTATCTCTAATCTATGGTAACACAAGGAACTAGTACATATGCTTTCGTACAGATGAAAGCAAGGCACACTGTAGCAGAAAGTTGCTGGGGTCTGGGACGGCACTCGGCAGCCACCAGAAAAAACTGGGGACAAAATTTTGAATTTTAGGCCTAATTTGGTCAATTAGAGACGTATCAGAAATATAAACTTCCATTTACTGTCGAACAAAAAATTGAGTTTTCACAGAGAATTGAAAACTGCTATCGGTTCCAAAATTGCATCGGTTCCGGTTCCGGTTCCGGTTCCGGTTCTACTAACACCTTCGGTTCCGGCTCCGGTTCCGGTTCCGGTTCTAGTCGGTTCCAGTGGAACCGATCCGAACACTACTCTGAGCGAAAATAATACCACTAAACCAGCGAGCCAAATTTTGTGTACCTAACTGTATTTATGAAAATGCTCTAAAAAATTAACTAAACTGCTGAGCAAAAAACTACTCTTCTTAAGTATTTTTACAGTGCCCTACAAACAACAGACCACAAAAACGCCATGAAGTACTTATAAGCAAAACTAAGTTTCGGGTGCAGCACATTTTAAGCAACTTTTTCGGCAAGTACGTACATATATGCAGCCATTGAAACAGCCATTAGCATAAAGTTTTCCGCGATAGAGCAAGTAGTAAGTAATGTTGAGCTAAAGTGCGAGCAGCCACCAAAGTTTTGAGTTGTTTGCAAGGTGTACTCATAAATATAATCGAAATGAAAATTAACAAGATTTCGGAGTAATTCAGGCTGAATATGACAGTCTGCCTTTATTACCCCTGTTTTGAAGCGTAGCATGTTCTGGGGGGGGGGGCAGTTAAACTTTAGGTAAAGCTTGAAATTAGATCAAACTTTGATAGACCGCATGACTTTTTGTAGACAATCGACATCATATAATATTGTTATACATTTGTACATTTGAAATGATAGAGGGTACCGATCACGTAGGTACCACGTAAAGGGAATTGGGGGAGGCACTTACGGTTGCCCTAGCTTGATCCAGCTATCTCGCCTCGGAT
The DNA here is from genome assembly GCA_030248245.1 of Trissonchulus sp. WLG1_4. Taxonomy (NCBI): domain Eukaryota; kingdom Metazoa; phylum Nematoda; class Enoplea; order Enoplida; family Ironidae; genus Trissonchulus; species Trissonchulus sp. WLG1_4. Next base: position 74,095 of record JASANF010002799.1, on the reverse strand, counting down.
CACCTTCCCTTTAAGCTCCCAAATTAGTAGTTTTTTAATAAAACGCAGCACCACTCACGCCAAAAATTGACCTTCGATCACTCAAAATCAAAGAATAATTGATAAAAATGCAGCCCCCGTTCACCCAGCACCTCAAACTTCAACTCTCGCCCCCTCAGAATCGTAATTCTCATAGGTATATGGCGATGAATCGCAAACGGGGCTGACTGTAATTAAGCAAAGTTTAGCTAAGTTATATGCGCAAAGCTTGAGTTTAAGTTGTACAGGCCAGATTTTTGGAAAGTCAAGCTTTGCTTACTTGTCCTTAAGAACACAGGGATAAGGACAAATTTTGGTCAGCTGCTGTGAAGAATCATTTTGAACAAATTTAAACGTCTGTAATAATTTATAGGCTTTTTACGTAACTTTACTGGCAGAACGAGACATACGGGCATACGGTTAAAGTAAATAAGTCTTGAGCCTTATATATTAGTATTTGCAACCCAACCATAAAACACCTATTTTTTCACTTAACACCTTACATTTTAACACCTCAAAAACACCAAAAAACTTTTTCGACAACCAAAAAATCTCCTCAACAAATGTAAAAGGGCACTTGAAGCGGCCTCAAAAATTGCCCCACACCGCGGGAAAACTTGTCGACAAAAAGTGGCACCAAAACTTTAGTCCCTACGTGAACTCGCCGAGAAACAATATTGAGTTATGACTTAGTAGCGAGTACGTCATTGGTAATTTGCGTTGGGAGGTTGCTAGCTGCTAGCTTCGCTGTTGTGCCGCAGTATATTGTCACTTTTCTGCCAATTAGCAAACGCTTCATGCCCCACACGTGTTAGGTCAAAGAAAGTTACATAAAACTTTTAGTGAGGGCCTATTTTGGCGGGTTAACTAGGATAGAATATATCAAGAGCACATAACAGTGTCTCACTATACGCTTCAATACGATCAATCCAAATCGATCTGTTAAGTTGTCTAGCAGGTCAACAGTAAGGGTGAATTCATACATATATACTTACAGCTGTATGTCCGTTCAGCCGGCAAAATCACTGAATAATCACGTCATCAACACCAATAGTGTATAAGATCAACTTATAATCAGATCAAATTGTGGAGTGATTTCGTAATTTTGGCGTCTGTTTTACACGATGGAGAATGAAAGAGGTGTGCCCCTTGGGGCACCCCATGTGGTGTCACACGATGCCAGATGATAATTGCGTCCGTTGCGGGGGAGGGTGGGTCAAAAACGACTCAAGGGAGGAGGGGTCCCACCAAAAGGGGGAGGGCCGGAGGGGTACCCAAAATTTTGGTGCTGTTGAATATATGGTCGCCTGCCACATGGCGCTTAATGTGGCACCCCATGTGCTGTCACACGAAGCTACATGATGCCCCAAGGGGAACCCCATGTGGTGCCACATGAGGCACCCCACGTGGGGATTCCCACGTTTTTAATGTTCTGTGGAGTTCAACTTTTCTGATAGTACCTACATATATAGGTTCATCAAAATTCAGGGCTGCTATGATTATATATTAATGAAATAACAAAAAAGACTACATATGTTATGTAGCATATAAAAGTTTGAAATTACATGTAGAATATCTAATTTAGCTGAAAATTAGACACACTAGAACCATATGATATATGTTATATCCTGCCAGCTATTCATAATTAGCTATTAATAACTGATGATGAAAGCAGAATAATTCAAAAGTTATCATGCCGCTAGTTATTTTTTTACTTTATGTGAGTCAGAAAGATTTGGATCATCAAAGGATTAACTGGGGACTGCACCAAATCGGATTAACTTAAGTCTGAGCTTGAGCTTAACTCCAGAGATTTAGTTATCCTAAGCGCCAATTGCGCTAATTTTCATTGCTGCAACAGTCTTAAACCGATTTAAGGAATTTAAGCCTGAGCTAAATCACTTTAAGCTAATCGTCAGTTAATCTGATTGTTACAGTCTAGTCAAACGTATTCCAAAATTCTAGTAGTCAAACCCTCCCCCCACTTTAAACAGAACCATCTGAATTATTCTGCTCTCAAATTAGCAATTCTGAAAACGTTTTTAACAAACTTTCAGTGAAAAAATACCCATTTATTAGCGCATTATATATATTTTTGATCAAGTAACAAAATACACCCGACAAGACAAACTGGTTTGCGTCTGACACTTATTCGATTTCGATATTTTAGAGATTCTTAATAATAATTAGTCGTTAATCACAGTTAATATCACCGCCATTTGCATATATTATTTTGTAGAATTGAGCGAATGTACAGTATATAACACGGTGCGATACGAACACAAAAAACATCGTCAAAAATACAGGTTATTTCACAAAATAAAAATACAATAACACGGAATAAAAAACTACTAAAAGTTATTAAGCTGTAAACTCAATTATACTAATCTAAAGATATCTCCAGTTAAATTGACAATGTACACAAACCAAAAATATATATACTCGATAACAAAAAAGGCAAGCACAAGCCGAAATTCTGCTTCAAACCTGAAACCAAGTAATGCATAACCAACTTCAAAGAAAAATTAAACTTTCATGAAACTTTCACAAAAATGCGGTTTCCGTCAAAATAAAGAAATGCTAAAAATAATAATAATTTGCCTATGGTCTCAGAATTGTTATGTAAAAAGTGAATTTTCTGCTTCTTTTCACCGACGTGAAGGGAAAAAGGTGGGCCTATGAATTTTTCATAATTCAACTTCTCAGCTATGATGAAGCTTTACCTCAAGCCTGCCGAGTCAAGTAGACAATACACTAGCTTAGAAAGTATATACATAATCTGTGAGGTATTTGGCTTGTAAACAAGTATATACACTGGATACTATATCCCGGTTTATACTTGTCCTTAAGAACATAGGGACAAGGACAAGGACAAAGTCCGGTCAGCTACTAGCTACTACTACTACTTGCGGTTAAGATTTTCCGACCCGCGGGTTGAGCGGATCAGTTCGGGTCAAAAATTTTGGGTGCAAATCCTAAACTTTGACGTTAAATTTTGCCGCTTTGCTCAGACTAATAGACTCGTGGCAGAATGAATTCTGATTGAAGATTCGCAGAACGTATCACCTACATATCACAAAAAACTAATAACAAAAACTTCACAAGAACATTTTGTGGGCTTCTCAAAAATCGATTGATTTGATCTTTGATGTGGGCTTATTTATTTGGTTTTTACCTGTTTAAAATGGCTTGATTTGATTTGATGCATCAAAATTAAAACTGCATCAAAACTAGTTTCGGTTTTATTTGTATCAAAAATCAAAACAACACTAAGCCGTAGAAGCAGAGTTGACACGGGGCGGGGTGCCCCGCGCGGCGGGACGGGGCGGGGCATAGGTCTTGCCCTCGCGGGGATTGAGGTTTTTTACTGTACAAGCTTACTTTATGTTTGTTTTATTGTGTTTTTGCTACTCAAGCAGTAAAAAATTCAAGCTATATTTCGACCGATTTCTAAGCAATATGTCCGTTTAGATGGCAAAATTGCGACACGTTTATGCTTGCCTTTTGTTAATAAAGACTTGCGTATCTCTAAATAGTCATGTATCTCAGTGCGAAAGTGTTGTACTGTTATCTGTTATAGATTTACCGACGCGGATGTCAGGGGTGTGATGCTGGTGATGGGCAAATATTCTGCGTTGGAGCAAAAATGCTATTTTTCTGCATTTTTTATAGCCTAGATTTTAAAAAAGTTGAGGACGGACTGCTGGGTTGGGTTGGCAGGAGCAATGCGGCCCTAATCTCTTTCTTGCTCAAGTAGACTACGTATAATCAAGTAGCTAGGATCCGATTCTCCAACCGGCAGATGAGAAATCTAACGCAACGTAACCACTCGGCCCCACTGTCCACAAGGGCTGTCCCAGCGTCTTGGGTTGTTTTCGGGGTGAAATAAGACAGTTTTTAAACTGCTTGTAAACTTACAGAATCCGTGAAAACAGTTCAAAAAAGAAGGCTCAAAAAATGACGCCGCACAGTGTCAGAATCTAGTCTAGAGAGCAAAAAACTAACTTAAAAGATTCATGAAAAATTAACCCAAGTATATATCTGTATTAGCTAACATACATTTTTCATGTTTTTTGTGTACATTCATGTCAAAGTGCAGTGCTCATGGAGATTTGCTCTCGCCATGTCAACGGGCGGAATGTCAATTACGCTATGTCGATAGCGGAATGTCAATAGCGGAAAGTCTACGTGCTGGAATGTCAACTCTCGCTACCCCTCACAGTTTAATGTCACCGAGCCGCTATGTCTACGTGGCTTTTGTCTATAAGGCGGAATGAAAACCTTTAATAACACGTGCCGCCATTTGTTTTCTTTTTATACATTGAAAATTATGACACTTTTGTCTAGAAGACAAAAGATATTTTGACACGTGTTAATTTTGCCCGATTTGCCTGTATAACAAAAAGTCATGACACGTAATTACGATTACTAACCCTAGGTCGTTTAAGTTCATTTTGCAAGTCTCATTGTAAGCCACAAACATTTATTATTTCAGTATTTCACTATTTTTCCTTTTTTAAAATCTTTTTCATAAGTTATAACATTTATTATTTCAGTATATTGCATTTTGTATGTATCAGTGTTTGTGGATTTTGAATAAAAATTTTTAGACAGTCAATAAGTATTCTTTCATATGTACATGTATGAGGGGGAGACCCCCCCAAAATCGAGGGACCGGGGGGGGAGGGTCCCCAAAATTCGGGCAAAATTTAGTAAAAATGGCACTTTTTGTGAAAATTTCAAAAACTTTCAAAATTTAGACTATTTTTGGTCGATCAGGGGGAGAGGGTCCCCAAAATTTTGACCCCGTTACATGTATGTATTCTTTCGATCCTACAGAATATTCGATCCCTAAAAGTAGTTATTTATTGACTGCTACTAAACTTTCATCACCATTCATTAAAACATTCATTAACATTGGCAAGGTTCACGTTGCTGAATTCGACATAGCACGAGTTGACATTCCGATACATTGACATAGCGCAATGTACATAGCGCCAGTTGTAATAGAGGAATTAGACATAGTAGCACGTATACATTCATGCACGTTGACATTCCGCAACCATACCCTCATGGAAGGATATTAATAAGATGAGTTCTAATTCTAGACGTTCCTTAATTTGGAATTTTCGTAATTATTCAATATTCGGCCGAAAATTGACTATTCGGTACCGAATACCGAAGACCCGTTTTTCGGCCGAAAACTGAATACCGAATACCAAATTTTCGGTACATTCCTAGTAGTGAAGCACTATAATTAATGCACTTATGAAAATTGATTTATGCAGAAGGACACTCAACCTTTTATCACGTTTTTTAGGTCTAGAAAAAATCATGGGGTAGAATATAGAATAGAATTGAACAAAATCACATTTTGCGATGTGTGAACCACATCTTCAAAAAGTGCAAGCCATCTCAGAGTGCACATGCAAGCAATGTAATTTGCAATGTAACTTCTTCAGCATGTAATTTGCTGACTGCTGAGGAAAAAAGTTCTGGGGTTCGATCCTTTTTTGTACATTCTAGTACCGCCCCTGGCTACCGATGTGTACTACCTAGTTTTGAGAATAATAATCTGCCTCTCTTATTGTGTAGTTCACTCACAGGATGACATCGCAACTAGTCAACTCAATTAACATAACATACTAATCACCACACCTCCCCTTTAAAATAATTTAGTTAACCCAGAATATTTTCTTTATTTTCAACAGCTTTGCGGGGGGTTGCCCCCCTCTTTGGTTCCGTCGGGCCCCTGTTTTTCCCCCCCTTCTCTCCCCCCCCCTCCGGGTTTGCCGGCCAAAAGAATCTGGCTGGTGTTTTCCCTCCTGTGTTTTCGGTCTCGGACCTTCTGCAAATGCGTCGTTTTCAAGATTTCCACCGGGCGACGACTTTATTACCAGTGACTTAGGCTTTCACAGACGATTCCGCAAGCCCATTTGATTGCGGATAGTGGGGTGATGATGGGCAACGCTGAACACCTCAACGAAGCATGAATCTACTAAATTCATGTGGAGTAAACTGAGGGCCGTTATCCGTTCTCACTTTCATTGGTACACCCAAATTTTCCGGCAATTCCCTTATGACTTACCTTGACGTCGGGTCGCGACGACAGTAGGGATGAATGATGCCAACCAGATAGGCGGTCTACGTACACCAAAGAGTGATTGCCACTGTAGCTGAACAAGTCGGCGGAAATCTCTTGGAAAGCCCACTGAGGAGGAAGATCCGAACAAACCAATTCCTTACCTAAGGAAGGTAGGTTTTCTTGGCACGCACCACATGACCTGACCGTATTCATAATGTCAGAGTTAATACCTGGCCAGTACACAAATTGGCGTGCCCTACGCTTAGTCTTCTCCACGCCTTGGTGCGAACAATGTAACCGGTTTAAAACTTTCTTCCTGACTGTTAACGGAATGACGATTCGGCTCCCAAACATAACGATATCACCGCATAAGCTCAGTTTGTCTCGTATTTGTTTGTAGGGTAGCACGCTAGAAAATCTCTCCTCCCAACCAGCAGGAAACCCTTCAGCCACTTCTTTGACCAACTGCGGGTACTTCGAATCTGCAGCGAGGTCTTGGTAAGATTTTCCATTACCGGGTCGATATCGCAGTAATCAACCAACTCTACGGCTGAAAACTTTATGCTGGTAAAGGCTATAACTTATATTTCCTTTTCCAACTCCACGTCTTCGTCGTCTGGTTTGTCCACTGGTGATCTTGACAACGCATCTGGGATACAGTGGTCATTTGCCTTTTATCCATTTTGCTTTATAAACAAAACCTGCAATCTTCTCCTTGAGGCGCAAAATGCGTACGTTTTCTATGTCGGAAATAGTGTAATCGTTGAGTATCGGGACCAATGGTTTAGGATCAATCAGCAGATCGACGTGCGGCAGACCTTGCAGGTACAAAGAGCTCTTTTTCCACACCACCATACCCAGCCCATACCACCCCCAACAATTCCAGCTCCACCATTGCATATCTGGCTTCAGTTTCGGTCATGAAGCGAGACCCGCATTCCACACAATACGCCAATTCTGCCCATGGCGTTGCATCAGAACAAACCCTAATCCACCTTTCCGGGAAGCATCCGTTTGGAGCGATGTCTCCAGAGATATGTCAAAACTGGCCAAAACTGGTGGGTTTGATAAAGCTTGTTTTACCATCTTAAATGACTTTTCGTGGTCACTGTTCCACACAAAAGCATTCTTTGTGCTGAGTAACGGTCTCAATGTTTCCGCGGTTTGTGCTACTTCAGTACTGAATTCTGCTAGCTGATTCACAATTCCAAAGAAAAACCGTAGCTCCGTTATGTTCTTGGGGCTTCTAAAGTCGGCGATGGCTTTAACTTTTGAGGGATCGGCCTTGATCCCTTCAGCGCCGACCTTACAAACTGCACTTTAGGAAGTGCGAACTGGAACTTTTTGCATTGAGCGTTATCTTTTTTGCTCGGCACCATTCTAGAAAAGTCCAAACACGAACGTTGTGGTTCATGAAGCTGTCATCGTGCACCAAGGTATCGTCAACCACTTTAGTTACATTGTCCAGATCCATAAGGGCAACATCACCTTGTCGGCAGAATTCATCACCCGTAGATGTCACACCCATAGGAGCCCGCAAAAACTTATACCGGCCCCATGGTGTAATAAAGCGGTTAAATGTTAAGAATCTTCATGCAATGCCATTTGCCAATAACCCTTCGTTGCGTCAAATACTGAAAAGTATCGAGCTGAATTTAGAATGTCAGCTACGGCATCTTTTGGTGACGGAAATGGGTGAAGAGGGCGCACCACAAATGGATTCAGCTTTGTTATGTCTACGCAAGGGCGCACGCCATTATCGGGCTTCGGGACAAACACCAGAGGATGGCACCACACGGTAGACTCGTCATTTCCTATAGGGGCGATTACTCCTTGCGCGACTTTTTTATTCAGCTCGGCCTTAATTTTTTCTCTCCAAGCCAAAGGTATTTGACGGGGTACCTTCAGAGCGTATGGGACTGCGGAGATTTTCATAGGTGGACAGCTCATGCACTTTAGGGTCCAGTCACAGTCGAAAACGTCCGCAAAATGTTTAACCAGTTGCTCTTTTATCTGCAAGCATTTCTCTGAGACGGCTGATCAGGTAAGCAGCCAACTATTTCAGAGATTTCGGTTCAGCTCGGCGTATTACACGATTTGGTGACCTCTCTTACGCTGTTTATGCCATCTGATAAAGGCTTTGGATAGTCGGCCGGCAAAATATGGAAGCTTTTGCAAACATACCATGGGAGTAGTATTACACTAATTCCACGCCAGCAGTACACTTTATCTGCGACAACATGACCACCATATTTGCATGAATAGTCACTGAATCCTATACAGCTAATACTTTTTCTATTAGCAGCAATCAATTCAACATTTTCAGGTTCATCAAGATTGTCTTTTCCAATCTTTAACTTTTTCATAACATCGAGACCAGCTACAGTGCCTTCCGAACCGGTGTTCAGCGTGGCGACAACATGGAGTTGCAACTTTATTTACCTTCGACGCACTAACTCTCACTAATTTTACGTCCCATTCTTTCTTGGGCGTACCCGAGGTCTCGACGTTACGTTTTCTACACCACTTTTTAAAGTGACCAATCTTGCCGCAGAAATTACACTCTTGCCCACAAGCTGGACAGTCCTTCTTAAACTTATGCCAAGCCTTCCCGCATCCTGAACATTTTTTAGGTCCAAAAGAGCCAGCTGCGAATCTGGGGCGATCCATGATTGGGGGACGCGAAAGACTCTTTTTGAAAAATTATCATTGGGTGCGCGAACAGACCGTATTACATCCCTTTTTTGACCTACCAGAAGCTCCTCGTTTTTCCGGGCGCATTCCTCGCTTCTGCACAGATCGACGACTTGAGTGAGGGACGGAAAAAGTTTTATGAAATGGTTTTATTGAATGCAAGATGCATAGTCATTCCACGTAGCTCGCCAAGCGTTATATTTTCCCAAAGTAGAATTCGTCTGTAGCGGCTCGGGCCTGTTTGGCTCTGGGTGCTGCGAGACTGTTGTTCGAGTTGGCAGTAGTGTCTGCGCTTGCCCCGGTATCTGGTCATCTCGCGCTTCTGGCGTACGCTGACCAGATCACGGAGTTTTGTTTTTCTGTGCTCGTTAACTTTCATCTGTTGCGTTTTTTTGCCTTTTTTTGTTGAATGTCATGTGATATTATGTAACGTTTTATGTTGTGGCACTGTTTGGTTCACTTACAATTGTTTTTTGAAGTAAAATTTTTCAGTTTTCAGTTTCAGTTAAGGCATCCAGCACCTGCTCCTGCCTGTCGAACTGTCGCTGCATGCTGACCAACAGCCTTTCCAGTAAGTCATTTGTGCGTCTTTGTTCACCGTCATCCACACTTTGATTAGTTCTGTTGGCTGAAGCTCTGGGTTTCGCGGGTTTGCGGGTCTGCGGCATTGGATCAATTAGGCAGATAATGTAAAGTGTAAAAAAAACTGCCCACTGCGCCATGTGTAGTTTACTCATAGGATGACATCGCAACTAGTCCACTCAATAACATAACATAACATACTAATCACCACACTTATCAGACTAGATTCATTTGAATGAGTGAAATATCAATTGAACGACTTACCAAAAACTTTTCTTCAAATTACTATTGTCCCTGTCGGCAAAGAAAATCTGCGGGGTCTCTCGCCCCGCGGGGCGGGGTGGGGCAAGGTTCGGGCGAGCTGGAATTTGAGGAGATCCCTGAGGACGAAACCGACCGTGAGCGCACCCGAGCTGGTGGCCCAAGCGGAGGAGAGCTCCCGCCCGAGTTGGCGGGTAGCGCGGAATCCGGGTGAACCTGCTCCAATTCTTCTCTGATTGCGTCTAGGTCTTCTGACGCAATTGATTCCATAGTAATGTACAACTATACTTCACGATGGCCACAAACGAAAAAGACGCAGCCTGGTGATTGCACACGCTTTTATACGTAACGATGAGTCATCTAATTTGCATATTTAAACAGTGGCCAACGAGAAAGACTAGCAGATTCAATTCTAGCGATTGCACATAGAATTACTATTGTCCCTGTCGGCAAAGAAAATCTGCGGGGTCCCTCGCCCCGCGGGGCGGGGTGGGGCAAGGTTCCCGCGGGGCGGGGCAGCGAAAATCCGCCCCGCGTCCAACTCTGCGTACAAGTCAACCGGTTTACATACACAGCCTGGCCCATGCATAGCCTGGCCTAGAAATTGGGGGGTTTAAACTCCTGAATACACAGTCTGGCCTCCCCTTTGAATGTGCCGTCTGACTACCGTGTGTTATATAGCGTAGCAAACTTCAATTAGAAAAATATTTTTAATTAGACATTGGGAAAATTTAGTTGACACGAGACTGTATATAAAAACTACTAAAAGCGTCAAACTATACTGAAACTGTCAACGCTAAAGTCGCGTGCACTGAAGTCAGGAATTACGAGGCGTTATACTCAAAATTATAGTTACATTCCATTTTCTAAACTTAAGCTTATAACCAAAAAGCCAAAAAGAAATACTAACATCACTGTTACAACATAAAAGAAGAGCCACATTGTATTTTTGCTGCTGCGCCACAGCGCAGCAGCTCATTTAGAAAGAGTCTGGGTATCATGGTGCACAATACGTGCTCTTGATACCCAGGCTCTTTTGAATGTCTTTGTGCATTGTGTTCATAGTCTGTGTGTTATCAATGCACACACATTGATAATATGCAAATGAGTATAAATATGCCATAGTGTGTGCAGTTCTTTTAATCACACATGCTATGTTGTCATTGTCTGCGTGTATGGTATGTGTGTGTGTCTGTGTCGATGTAGGAAAAGTTATTAGCATCGATATCGGTTTGGACAGCGTATGTAGTACCTATACAATTAAGCCTATACACATGAATTAATAATAAAAACCTCATATTAAAACTTCAACTCATTCAAAGAATTGGCATTAATCTCACCAAGAGTACATAATAGCTTCTCACTCTATATAGAAGAAGAGTGAGACACTCTCCAGCCTGCCTGTGTTCTAGCACAGGCAGATGCGCTGGTCGTTTTCAGGCTACATGTTGACATTCTATGCAACATGTGACTGGCCAATCAGCGCGTAGATTCCCTGCGTAACACACTTAAGTATATAATCGCAGATGCGTTGATAAGCATTAATATAGGGATAAAAGCTTAATAACTCATTATTTATTCATAGTCTGCTTGCAAAAACATTAAAAAAGGTTTGCAAATACCTCTAGGGATATTTTGGCGAACTTTCAGCGAAATTGATTGAGAAACTTTTGAGATATAAACTTCTCTGAATTTCTTCAAAGTTTTTCAATAAATTTCGCTGAAAGTTTGCCAAAATATCCCCAAAGGTATTTCCAAACCTTTTTTAATGTTTTTACAAGCAGACTATGAATAAATAATGAGTTATTAACCTTTATTCCTATCCCGTTTCATGATTGGAGCACGTGCACAGGCGTCTGCCAATCAGAGAATAGAAGCTCGCTTCTGATTGGCCAGTCACATGTTGCATAGAATGTCAACATGTAGCCTGAAAACGACCAGCGCATCTGCCTGTGCTAGAACACAGGCAGGCTGGAGAGTGTCTCACTCTTCTTCTATATAGAGTGAGACGCTATTATGTACTCTTGATCTCACTTAAATTTACTCACCGCAATTATACGTTAACTTTCACTGCTTGAAATTAAACATATGTAGCTTGCCTAATACTTTTAACCAGTGCGATAATAATAAAACTCAGCAAAACTAGAAAAAGAGTTTGCCACGGTAATATACATTAAAACAGTTATTGTCTCATTGGTAAGCAAAATGGTGCACATTGCATAAGAAGAGCATTCACATCATAATCTGTCATTCCACTACGTGTATTTGAATTGAATTTGCTACTTAAAATTGCACTCAATCGCACTGATGCATAATTATTCCAGATATGTACATAGTTTCTGATTCACACAATTTTATTAAAAATGGAGGCCATACAGCCGTTTTTTGTAGTCTGTACCGTTTTAGCGATTACATCATAGATGCATTTCATACCTAAGTATAAGTACCAGCCAGCACAATCAATATAGTTTGTTTCCAGTACACTTTAATACATCGGTCCTAAACCTAATTTGAACAAAGGAATCTGTAATCTGTGATTGGAGTTCAAGCATACATTGCATGTCCCTGCATAGTGTACACTGTATCAACCGTGAGATTGGTGTTGCGTTTTTGGAGCCAGGTCACTGTTCTGCTATGTTATGAGCCACGCCGTTTACCTGAAGTTTTGCTACGCAGCAGATTTTTGAAATAGTTTACCTATTTACTCTGGCTCCAAGAGCTTTCGTGGAAACAGCTTAGTGAGAACACCTTTTGCATACAACTTCTGCTTGTTTGTTGGCTGACAACCGCTAGAAATATTACAATTACACGCTACAGTATCCCTATTTATTTAGCGGAGGCCAGACTGTGTATGCAGGCTAGGCCAGTCTGCGTATTTTATCAGAATTGCAAACACGGGCCAGGCTGCGTATGGGCCAGGCTGTGTATATATGCAGGCCAGTCAACCCGCGACCCTGATTAATTTGATTTGGGGTTGACGCGGGTCATTGACTAATGTCAAAAATTTTTAGCAGCGGGTCAACCACGGTTATCGACTTCCAAGCTACCGGGGTAGCTGATTTTTTGACCTGCAAAACTTAGTCATTCGGTTAAAGTAGAAAAGTGAACAACGTAACAGACGTTGACGAAATACCTAAGTACATCAGTATTCAGTAATGCGTAAGTCTTGAGCAGAGCATGAATTATAATCAAGGCTATCAAAAGCGGTAATTTAATATCGTGGGTCACAGATAGCTACCGGGACGATTTATGCTGCGCAGGTTGGGTTACCATCAAATTTGCCAACCCATAATCGCTAAAAAAGTTTAACCAAAAAAAATTTACGTGATTACCTACTAATTTTTTCGGCCGCCCGAACATCGGCTGCATAAATGTATCCTAAAAACACTATACCGTGACTTACAGATAATTTAGTTTTCAGCGCGCTGTGTTTTGTCCGACTAAACCCGGTTCACACTCGTCTTTTTGACTGTCTTTTTGTCTTTTTGGCTGTCTTTTCGTTCTTTTGGTTGTCTTTATCGCTCGTCCTTATGTCTTTTTAACTGTCTTTTTGTTCGTGTCCTTATGTCTTTTTGTCTTTGTCTTTATGAAAATTTATGCAATTTTTGACTGTCTTTATGCACTGTCTTTGTCTTTATAATTTTGTCTTTATGTTTCTGTCTTTATGTCCTTGTCCGTTTGTGTTGATGTCCTTATGTCCTTATAAAGACAGAAAAAGAGTCTTTATGCACGTCTTTATGTCTTTTTGTCGAATAGAGCATTGCTCTATTCGATAAAGAGTCCTTTTGTGCTTAGCCAATCAAATTGCACCAAGTTGCATTTTGGTGGCAGGGACGGTAGAAACTTGCTTTTTTTTGTTGCGACGTCGCCTTTTTGCGACAATGCACGCAAAAATGGCGACATAATATCTGTATAATTCTGAACGCATTACACAATATCAAGTACAAAATAAATTTGTCTTACCTAAACACAAGATTAAATAGTTATTAGCAGAAAATACGAGGTATACAGTAGTCTTAATGACTGAAAAAACTTACACAGTGTCTATCTTCTTTATAAAAGAAAAATCAAAAAGACAGTTCAGAAGAAAAACACAAAAGGACTAGCAAAAGGACAAAAGGATAAAAACATAAAGACAAAAAGATAAGGACAGAAAGACATAAAGATCGGACAAAAAGACTGTCAAGGACAAAAAGACAGTTTTAAAAGAACGATCAAAACTGTGTCAAATTTGTGCATAAGGACAAAAGACAAAAGGACACTTTTCATAAAGACGAGTGTGAACCGGGCTTAAGGCCTGGTCCATACATGTCCTTGTCTTATTGTTTGGTCCTTAAACGATTCAAAAAAACTGCCTGGTCATAAGCCAACGTTTTGCATTAAAAAATTTGAGGTCACTTGTGGATATAAAAAAAATGAGAAGAAAAGATACGCTTCTGTCACTTTTTACAGCAGCTGACTGAAATTTGTCCTTGTCGCTGTCCCTGTGTCCTTAAGGACAAGAATGCACTACGCGTTACTTATTTCAAGTCTTCATTCGCTAGCGCCCATTTACAGCCGTATATACATTTTAGAGATCGGCCGCTAAGCCAAGTGTCGGCTCCGGGCCGCAGGCATTTTCACCGGGCCGGCTCGGGCCCGGCCCGGGCCCGGCATCGGCCCGCGGCCCGCCACCGGCCCCGGGCCGGCGTGGCAGCTGGCCGGCTCCGGGCCGTTGCAGTCGGCCCGGGGCCGGCCCGGTCGGCGCGGTCGGCCAGGTCAGCCCCAGCCGGCCCGCTGTTTGCCGGGATTCGGCCCGGGACCGGCCCGGTGGTCCCTGGTGCCTGTTGCACAAAAGTCATAAGCAATAAGTTCATATGTTAATAAGTTCATATGTTAATAAGTTATAAGCCCTATGAATCTGCGTTGCACAGAATAGGTACAATAGGCTGAGTTCAATAGGCTAGGCATTATCCAGCGTGCGGTTTCATATGTGTCTGAGTGTGCGTGTGTGTTTCGTTTTGAAACTTTTTGCAATAAATTTTATCAGCATCATTTTTGGCCAACAGTTCTTAAAGAAAAGTTGTTCAAAAATGAATGGGCTTTCATATGATGTTCATATTACCTACTTTTGAATACTTTAAATTTTTCAGTTATTTTAATGCTTCTTTTTCAATTTTGATAGGACAATTTCAACTTCAAAAATCTTGACAAAATCTGAACCAAATTGTACAATTTTTTGGGTATGCATAGCAGCACATATGTACAATTCAGAAGTACAAAAAGTTTTTCCCAAAAACGTGCAGAAGTTCAAAACAGTTGAGTTAATAGGCAGTATCTCAGCCTATTGCAAAACAACGACAATTCATAAGTGTTTTGCAATAGGCTCGATAGGCAATATGCTCTTTGTGCAATGCGAGCTTATTGCACTTTAATGACAAACAACTTATTGAACTATAGTCTGACCAAAAAGTGTATGTACGGAACTTCATTGCTTCATAACAGCTTAGTCGTTTGAGGTAACCCCCATAATGTATATATCATTCGAAAGCATTTTTGATCGAGATTTTCATGAAGTTAAATTATTTCGGAAAATTTGAAGTTAAAAATTTTAATTCAAATAAAATCGATTTTTCCGCCTAATTGTAATGTAAATTTAGTATCAAATTTTGAAATTTTATTACTTTCACAGGCTGTGCGAGGTCACAACGCGTCTATTCATCCAAAATTTATCAGATTTGGTTGAGTATTTGCTGAGTTACAGCGAATAAAACGGGCCAAAAATGACGTTTTTCAATAGAAAAATCAAAACTAAAAAAATTCGATAATTTTTGACAGGTACATGCTATAGTGATGTTGTATATATCGTTAGACGCAGAATGGAATGGGCTATCGAATGATATCTAATACATTAGGTTTCCTATAATTAGGCGTAAAAAATCGATTTTATTTGAATTAAAAATGTTAACTTCAAATTTTCCGAAATAATTTAACTTCATGAAAATCTCCATCAAAAATGCTTTCGAATGATATATACATTATGCGGGTTACCTCAAACGACTAAGCTGCTATGAAGCAATGAAGTTCCGTACATACACTTTTTCCTGTTGTGCCACAGCACAACAGGTCTCTAATTTTGATTTCTGACGGAATACACTGGGCTTGTAGTGCAATGTACGTCTGTGCGTTAGTTTGCTTTGCATATTAGAGCTACTGCGCGAGCGTCACATCATTGTCTAGTGCAAAAGTTACACTGTAAGCTGGAAAAATGTCAATGTGCGTTTGTTTAGTTCATGCGTGTCACATAGTGCGCGTGTGTCACATTGCTGATAATACCAACATTTGACCAGATAATTTTGTTGGCAGCATCTTACATATGTTTCTTGCGAACTGTAGTCATTTTTGGTCATGAAAGAATGAATACACTTCTCACTCATCAAAACAACCCATTCCTACATAATTTGTTGTAAGATAATTAAAACTACTTCCAGTTTTTGCATAAACAACTTATTGTAAGACTGCATAAAAACGCATTGAACTTTTGCATACACATTTTACAATAAGATAATTATCTGCTGCACAACAGGTTTTAGCTGACCTGCTGGTCAGCTTACTTGAACATAATTCTTAATACTTACTGAAGGTTTTGCCGCATGTTGGGCTTGTTGGTCAGAATGCGCAGCCTATTGCTTATTGCTTATGAAAATATTTGCTCAGCCGGCAAAATTCACGAAACAATCACGCCATAAACTGACTATATTACATTCTTCGTGGCGTGATTCTTCTGTGGCAAACTTTGACATACGACTGCAAGTGTGAATCACCATGTATAAACCATGCATGTGACACAATTCAACAAAATTCAACATATACATTATAACAAGAGTACATAATAAAAAGAGTATGACACTCTTCCTATTATGCCTAGCAGCGCGTGTCCAATGCGCAGCGCGAAATAGGCCTTTTATGTACGGTTTTGAGGGGGGGGGGGGTACCCCCCCCTCAACTGACGACCCCGTACTCAACTGAGGGGGGGGGGTACCCCCTACTCAGTTCGATACCCCGTGCTCAACTGAGGGGGGGTACCCCCCCCTCAACTCAGCACCCCGTCTTCAGTTGAGGGGGGGGGGGGGTACCCCCCCTTCATTTGTAGACACTGACAAAGTCTTTGCGCTACCCCCCCCCCCCCCTCATTTAAGTACCCCGTCTTCTGTTGAGGGTGGGTACCCCCCCCCCTCAGTTCAGCACATCAACAAAAGTCCTTGTCAGTGTCTTGAAATGAGGGGGGGTACCCCCCTCAACTGAAGACGGGGTACTGAGTTGAGGGGGGGGGGTACCCCCCCTCAAATGAGTACGGGGTCTTCAGTTGAGGGGGGGGTACCCCCCCTTCAAAACCGTACATAGACGGGCTATTTCACGCTGCGCATTGGACGCACGCCCGTAGGCATAATAGGAAGAGTGTCATACTCTTCCTATTATGTACTCTTGATTATAATAACTTGAGACTGTACAACTGTTTATTCCAAATTACATTCCATATAATTACACTAATAAATATACATAAATTCATGTCAATATTTTGACCGGATGGATCTATTAGATGTCACCTTTTAACAGAGCCTACAACAACTGTAAAAAGTAGAAAAAGCATTTATGCACACAATAGTCGAGCACCCAAACACATACTTCAACAGGTAAATTAATTTTATATAGTTGGTGAAAAATCTGTACACAATAGATGACAAACAGGGGGGGCGATTAGGGGGAGGGTAAACGAAAAGGGGGTTAATCCACATACAACATATTACAATCTTAGGGCCTATTCCTTAACCAGATAAAACGGACTGGACATAATATTTTAACAGTCCGAGGTTTAGGAATGGCAAGTCGGGCTAAACGGACTAAACGAGTTAAAATAAGTCAGCGGCTTAAATTTAGTCTGAGACTCTGAGCCCATTCCAAAACTACCACTGGACTAAACGGATTTAACATGCACGCTTAACACTAGAGTGCATAGTTAAATTCACTTAATCTGACTAAAAACAGCGCGCTAGCAGTTAAATCCGTATAGTTTTGGAATGTCATTTTTCAGCATAACTTTTGAACCGATTAGTCCGATAACCCTTTAATCGGGTGAAGGAATAGGCCCTTAGCTTGAGACTGTTTGCATTGCTAACGCCATTCAGTGTCAAAGTTGGCTAATGTTTGGTCAGTCTTTCATCGTTATGCACTCAGAGTAGCGTGATTATTTCGTAATTTTGCCGGCTGAACGGACATAAAACGACTGTAAGTATGAATCCAGCCTCAGGCTGGTTCAGTCTTAATTCGCTTGGCCTCAGGATCGCCAGTATCCGTTGTGAAGTTTTGTCCACTTGCTGTCTGACTAGAATCACCCGTCGCACCTTCACCTGAAAAAAGCAAAATAGAAAAACCTATAAATGCTGAAAACATTAGATTTTCTTTTTCCTGGGGGTTGTTGCACCAACTTACAAGTCTTACAATTGTAACAATTGTAAGTGGAAAATCAGGTGATTCGTAATGAAATTATATAATGAATTCGTAACGAATCATCTGATTTTACACTTACAATTGTTACAATTGTAAGATTTGTAATTTGGTGCAACCACCCCCTGGTCGTGAAATGGTATAAATTTTGAAGAAATTCCCATATTTAACAGCCCATAATATAGAATATGAACAGTTTGCTTGCTCTGTTACATGGGCTTCAATTCTGCTTACCACTGCAGCAATAACGCGGGGGGGGCGCCATAGCCACCCCCCCGGGGCGCCATAGCCACCCCCCCCCCCGTGTTAAGCTGCGCTATCAATCAATAAAAATGCGTTTGACAAAATATCAAATGAACATAGGGTACAAGGACAAGGTCAAATTACGGTCAGCAGCTATAACATAGACAAGCGTTTCGGCTAATTTTTGTCTACAGCCTCGATTTCAACCTCAACTATCTTCCTGCTAAAAATCCTCACACTGGAACTCCAGAAATACTTAAATGTACCAGTAGAGGTTGCATGGGATTTCAAATAAGTTCCACAGATCAAAGGACAAAGCTATAAGCACAACCACAATAAGGCAAGTCTGACCCAGACTTTAACCTTTGACCCAAACAAGCCACCCACTTTTTTCCACTTTCACCGTCTGTGGTGGCGCCGTTGTGGCACTGGTACCGACTGCGTCAGCCGAGTCCAAAGACTGCGCCACGGCAAACTTGTCCGACAGTCCCCGAAGCATTGAGTCCACCCGAGTCCGCTGGAACCAGGAGCTTTTCTTGTCCACTGGGTCCGCCCGGGTCTCGTCTGACTTGGCTCCTGAAATGGGGAACGAACGGTATCCTAGATGAGGAGGGTAGGATGGGAGGAACCCCCAGAAAAATCGTGGGGCAGGGGGAGAGGTTCCCGAAAATAAAAATACTTTTTTTGGGATATTTTACAAAATTTTGCAGACATTTCAGTGTATTTTTGGCTGAGAGGGGGAGGATGGTCCCAAAAATTTTCCCCGAGGAACCATAACAAAATTTCCACCGAATTAAAAGTATAGTGAATAGTGAATACTGAATACCATACGTGAGACGGTACAGAATTTTGGAGGGTTAGCCTCAGGGGGAGGGAGTTGCATGCGGAGTAACTTTTTTGCGTATTTTAGCTTCGTATTAAGCCACCGTTTTATCGTTATCGCTTCGTCAGCCACCGATTTTGGCGTGATGAGCCATTTTATAGACATCTTTTGGGGGTGCATCTGTGCATCTGTCGAGGGCGGGTGGTGAAGTTGCCCTTGAGGGGGGGGGGGAGAAAACCCTCAATGCCCACTGAGTGCTGAATGCACTGTTATACATAAAGCTAACAGTCAGTCTAACAAGACAATACTGACAAGTCTGACAAAAATAGTTGCACCACTTTAGAAAACGAAATATGTGATTTCGTTACGAAAAGAATAGATTTTGACTATCAAGAGTACAGCAAGACGTCTCAGAAGTCATGCCAGTAGAATAAGTGGCAACAATCAGCAGCAATCCCCCAAATCTGCCCCATGCTGCCCCACTAACCAGCGTCACTGGTAGACGGTGCGGAGTCCTTGGCGAAGTCCCAGCAATATCCTTTGGTGGCACTGTAGTCCAAATGTGCCAGGGTGCTCTTGAATGCCTCTCGCATGTGGTGCAGACAGCCAGCCTGTAGTTAAAAACACAGTCTAATTCGGGGGGTATAAGGGGGTCCGGGCCCTTCCAAGATTTTTTAATTTTGGTACAAGGAAAAGCAAAATGAGAGCCACGGTATAAGGGCAAGGAAAATTTTTATAAAATTCGCTCTTAAATATGGGCGTTTCTATCAAATATGTAGTTTTCAGCTAAATTTTGGTCAATATTTTCAAAAATCGCCAATTTTTACAAAACCCTTCAGTCAATATAACTCCCCTGGATTTTTTAAGAGTCACCCTAGACAGATGTCGGATTAAACAGACATTACCCAAATTTTTTAGCCATACCCACTCTAAATTTCATCCTAAATGCTCCGCTCGATTTAGGTTGATAATTTCTGTCTGAATCCTTACCATTTTTGATTTCACCAGCGTGCCAAAATCTGGTGCCTGGTAAATAGTCCCAGCGATAATGTAATAGTATTCCAATGGGGTTAGAACTAAACAAAAATTGCAAGAAAAGATGAAACACCAAAGACTGCAGGGTTTTGGTCTAAGAAAGATTAACATTACTCACTCTTAATTATATTTACATATTACATTAAATTTACTGAACCTCTTATGATTTTGATACCAACGAGCCTTCTTAAATGCCCGATTATATAAAGAATTTCAATGGCCGTTGAACGGCCGTTTATCTCAACGGACTTTTCTTTATAAAATCACCGCTAAAATTCCACTTTTTCTCTGCTAAAATCACACTATTTCATTGTTTATAAAATTCAAACAATTTCAACGGCCATTCATTTCAACGGACGTTGAGTTCAATGGCCGTTGAAATTTTTATACAATTGGGCCCTGGACCTCTAAACTTCAAAAATCCAAATTTTTTATAATCCAAACTTTTTGGATGAATTCAAAAACTTTTTCAGTTATATATGATTGGTCCAACACCAAAAAGTCCTACTCAAAATAACAAAATCTATAATCCCTCCCTACACTCTAAAAATTCCTAACTATCGTTTATAACTAACAGCAAACACAGTTGTTATTCCACTGAAAAGTTACGTAGGCATAAAAACACGTTACACGACAAAACCAACAGGGGTAAAATACCGTCTTAGTAGCTATGAAGTAATCTAGAGCATATTCAGTAGTATAGAGCTTCAGTATACTATCTTGAGTTCGCAAAAACATATAATTCATAGAAAAATTAACACTTGGAAAAAATCAATGAATCAATCAATATGAATATTAGCAAGTTCAAATTGAACCAAAGCATAAAAGGAGATAGGTTCCAATAATTTATGTTTTTTTGCAAAACGCAAAACTATTTTAAATATAAAAAACAACTTAATTCTGATACCTACCTTGACCTGGCTGCCTATATTGGTAGCGAATAACAAACAGCGGCGGCTGCATATGAACCAACACATATTCGTACCCGCTGAAATAAAAAAAAACACGGTTCACCTTCAATACTACTTAACTTTATACTTAACTGTTACTTAACTAATAACTACCCCTTGTGATTATCTCACCAAGTAGTGTCACAGCTAGCCCACCATGGAACGCCTTCATAAATGTATGAGGGGTGATGGGAAATACCCTCCCCCCCCATGTCGAGGAGCCGGGAGGGTAGGGTTACAAAAATTCGGGCAAAATTGGGCAAAAATTACACTTTTGCACTTTTTTTCCATAAATATTACCTACAAATTTCGCAAAATTTATGGTGTTTTTGATCGATCAGAGGGCAGAGTTCTCGAAATTTGGCCGGAGAGCTCCTCCCCCCCCCCAAAAAAAATTTCTACACCGTTACAAGTATAGGCGCCTTACGTGTGGAATCCCCACATATTGCCCCATAGTGTAAAACAAACTCAACTGCACTTTCGCAAAACTTGACTGACTCCTTCGCTTTTTATTATGCATTCAAAGAAACAGGAATCCCCCAAAACGTTTGATTTGCCCCATATTACATCATAGTATTCTCAATTATGTATGTATATAATATCATAACATCTATCATAATATTTTGATGACGCAATTAATGTTTGTGCTCAAACTGCTCGTTTCCATCTAAGACCCACATAAATGGATAATTATGAAATCAGCAACTCTCCATGCCCATAATTAATGATAACAATCACACAATGACTTTTTTATTATGGGCGGAAGTGGAGGCGTATAGAACTACTGTATTGATGTAATAACTGATAGCAGTGACTGTATGTTTATATACATTCATATAATACAGTCTATTGCCTTACTGAATAAAGCCTGGTTCATACTTGTCCGTAAGCGTGTCCGTTTGTCCGTAAGCAAAAAGTTTTACTAGCTGTTGCAGACAAAAATGGACTGCTATTTGCCAAAAAACAGATTGTTATTTGCGAAAAAATGGATTGCTATTACGGGCAATTTTTAGTGCGGAAGCTAAACTAGAGTCTGACAAAAAATAGTTGCACCACTTGAGAAAACGAAACATGTGATTTCGTTACGAAAAGAGTAAATTTTGACTATCAAGCAGAGCACAGCAAGTAGTCGTAAAAGTCATGCCACTAAAATAAGTATGTGGCGCAACTATTTTTTTGTCAGACCTTAGAGACAAAAAATACGCTGTAATACTCTTGGTGCCAGAAATAAGTTCTGTTCGTAATGAAATCGCGTGTTTTCTATTATCTCAAGGTCCAGCAATTTCTGCTTTAGTTTCTCTTTAGCTTCTCTGCTTTAGCAGACTTTAGTAGACAGCTATGAATGCACGCAAAATCATGGGTGGATTTATTGTTGTTTTTCTGTACTGGCTTACGAACAAGGGCATGGACACGTAAACTTATAGGACTTATTCTAAAGTCTGACAAAAAAACAGATGCGCCACTTACTTATTTTACTGACATGACTTCTGCGACTACTTGCTGTACTCTTAGTGGTAGTGAAAATCTTCATAATCTTTTCGTAACGAAATCACATGTTTCGTTTTTTGCCTATTTGTGTTTATTTCTATTTCTATATGTTCTATTTTTGTCTATTTTTTGTCCGACTTTAGAACAAAGTTAAAGCATGAATAAGTACATGATTACTGATTAAGGTGGTAGTAACGATTTCGACGATTTCTTACATTAGAAATTAGAGAAATCTTTTTTTTGAAGCGAATAGTAAACTAGTCTAAAAGTAACCATAATTTTATGAAACTAGATCAAAATATACACAAATAATATTTTATTCAGTTCAAAATGTACAAGATAAGACTAGCTACCACGCTGGCTTACTGTTTAGTAAGCCAATTTAGTAGCTAGCCTCAAACTAAGAATTTTGACAAATAAAAAAAAACCAACATCACAATTTTAGTCTAGTTACAAAAATTATTGCGGTTTTGCTGTGAGTTTCAAAATTGCGACAAAAACGTGCTTCAAAGTTATATCGTCGAAATCGTTACTACCACCTTAAACGGCATTGACTGTTCCAAAACTGAATACACCGGATGAGACAAAAGACCAAATCTTAAAAATGGATTAAACGAATTCGATTAAAATTAGTTTGCTTAATAACGCATTATATATAACTTATCTCGTAGACTTACAAAATTTAGAACGCAAGCTGGAGATACTAAAACTAATTATCTGCTATCTCAAATTTTGTATCAATTCATTGACCCAGTCATGAGTTACTTGCAAATTGGCAAAACAAATTTTAATCCCCCTAATACGTACGTAGTACGTACGTTTTAATCCATTTGTAGGAACTGGCCCTGAGTAAATCCGTACTTTATTTCGTCAGGGTCTACATTGAATCTCTGCATGCGGAACTGTTGGTTGAGGCAGTCGTGTCGATAGAAGGGGTTGGCCTCGGTGCAGAAATAGTCCACGATGTTGCTCTCATTCAGACTGTTCGGATTACAGTGCGGGTCACGATAGGACCGGCCTTGTAGGACTTCTGAAAGCAAAGAATCGGAAAGTGTAGGATGGCAAGAACTACAAACTACAACTACAAGACCTACAACTACGAGAACTATATACAACCACAAGAACTACAACTACAACTACAAGAACTACAACCAGGGGCATAGCTAGGATTTCGACAAGGGGGGGGTCGCACCTTGTTCACTTTTTTGCTCACTTTTTTAAACTCACTATTGCGGGGTCGGGGGGCGTCAGCCCCCAGAATGTAATTATTTTTACATTTTTTGGCGAAGTGGTTTACATAACACAATGTATAATTTTGGTCATTGAATAAATTCACGGTTGCGGGGTCTGGGGGCGGAAGCAACGATTTTTACACTTATCGGCGAAAAGTTTACAAAACAAAATGCAATTTCTAGTCATTTATATGTGTCGTCATGCCATCTAAATAAATTCACTGTCAGTTCCTAGTGGAGTACCCATAAAAAAGTTTCGGGGGAATGACTTGTCGATTTTTTGTATTGGGATAACATGCACTTTTTAACAATTTTAACACTAACATTCGCATTGTAAACACAAGATCACTGACCCATAGGTTGAAGGGGTCCAGGGGCGGCAGCGCCCAGAAAATAAATTGAGATTTTTTGCAATTTCTAGGCCGAATTTGGCCCACTGCGGACGTATCGGTAAGGAAAATAGAAACAAAAGAAGGGAAC
Source organism: Trissonchulus sp. WLG1_4 (assembly GCA_030248245.1). Lineage (NCBI taxonomy): Eukaryota > Metazoa > Nematoda > Enoplea > Enoplida > Ironidae > Trissonchulus > Trissonchulus sp. WLG1_4. The sequence goes on along the minus strand of JASANF010002799.1, from coordinate 49,720 downwards.
GTCATATCAGACAGTGTATTACACAAGTAAATGCAGCATACTCTACTCTTGTAGACATGCATAGGCGTTGATAAAAGATAATAACAAGGAATAGTAAGCCACAAAGTAGCAGCGGTCTGGGGAAGGCAGCCCCCAGGAGTACAATTGGAGAATTTTTTATGTTTAGGCTAAATTTGGTCAATAGGAGACGTATCAGAAATTTTTTTCAGCCGGGCGGTAAAAACCAAAGGGGTATATACCCTTGTTGAAAATTTTTTCAGGTCTTCAGGTTCGACCAAAAGGGGGGGGGTCGCGACCCTCGCGATCCCCCCCTCTGGCTACGCCCCTGACTACAACTACAAAAACTACAACTACAAGAACTACAAACTTTCACCTATATACTTACTTGGTTTTAAGTTGAACTCATGGATGTGTAAAGGGGGCACCCCACCCCCACCCCAAAAAAAATTGACCTGGGGGGGAGGGTCCCGAAAATATAAGCAAAATTGAGTGAAAATGACGCTTTTGACTTTGACAAAATGACAAAATTTGACAAAACAGCAAAATTTAGGGTCCTTTTGGTTAATCAAGGGAGAGGGTCGCCGAAATTTGGCCGGAAAGTCCCCCAAAATTTTGACCCCGTTACATGTGTTGTTGAACTTGACATTCTCTTACTGAACCAAGTGAGTATATATATATATTTTAATCCGACTAAACTAATTGAAATTTTTAGGTCAAAAAGTCGTTCTGAAAAAATCAAACTACTTTTTTAGCGTGCGATTTTTTTACCGGCCAAAACAAAATGGAACTAGGCAAGTCAGGCGTTAAAAATGTCTGTTAAAACTGGGTGTTGGATCTCTTAAATTCGGTGGTGACTGGCAGTATCCCATCTTTCAATAAGAAATCCATTGATTTTATAAATTTTTTTGCCAGATTTTGTGATACAAATATATACATATCAACATTTTTTAATTACAAATATTTAGACGATAAAATTTATTGATACCACTACTTCGTAAACTACACTAAATAAGCAATTTTATATATACTTCGTGATAATGTGACCACAATGCGAAGATAACGGTTGAAAAATTTATAGGTGCTTAAAGACCAATTATTTCAGAAAATATGTGAGCTCAAGCTTTTTCATTAGCTGTTTTTCTGGATCATACAGAAATGTCTAATTTTTTAATACACTTTTTGTTTATTTTCTGACAACTTAGCTTATTTTCAAAACTATTGCTATTTGCTTGCTATTGCTAAATACTTGTTCTATATTTTATAGATCTGCATTGTTTTTGGATTCACTTGTTTGGTTTTATTGACTCTTCAATACATCATCAATACGCCTTAACTACAACGTGAACGTATTTCTAATAAAGTGATTATTAGTTATTTATTTATAGCAGGCGGGGAAAAAAAACCCACCCCATTTTTTGGGGGAAAAAAACCCACCCCAGTTCCGGAACTTGGGTACGTGGTACAGGTCTAAAAATTTGCCAGCGTATAGTACAGTCCCTGTAGGCAAACGTATATAAGCGGTATCCAAACGGGGTCTCGCTGGTATTTTTTATGAGTCAAAAATTGGACCCCCCCATTTTTGACCTGACATGGCTCCACGGGAGGTGAATTTTGGAGTCTCATTTCTCAGCACTAAGAGATGCGAGCTCAAATGTAAAAACACTTTTACAGAGGACTACCCTTCCTCTATTCATGACCGCAGTGGCAGGTCCCTCCTTCTTTCGTACAAGGGGGGGCGTGACCGAAATTAGACGGGGTAAAAAAAACCCATGTGGGGGAAAAAACCCCAATTTTTGAAAATGTTCTCGTGACGTCGAAAAACCTAGTAGCTACCCCAGAAGACTCATGGTAGTGCAAAAAGACGTTTATTATTATCACAAATGCGCAAACTGACACTTTCTTGATCGAATTCTGGAATACGGGCCTAATAGTCGGACTTTGTCATTTTGAGGTCCTTTTGCAGCGGCAAGTAGTATTCTCTGCTACTATTGCCAGTTTTTTGTATGTTTTTAATTATAATCTGTTAATTTCTTTTGGTTATACACCAAATAACCGAATAAAATTAAAATATGGCTGTCACGACCAGTCACACCCACTGAGGGTACCCCCCACCAAGGGTCGATGGCGTAAAATGTAGCCATAAAGTGCACATTTTGCGTGCATTTGAAGCGTGATCGCAACTTTTTAGTTGCTTTCAACGTTTTCAAGCGAAATTAAGGTGTTTTGTTTTCAAATCTGAAAATTCAAAATTTTATAATGGGCTGCAAAGGGCAGTTTTCAAACTTGTGTCCCTGAGGCCCCATAGCAAATCTGCGTATAGTTTTGGCATCAGTGGCCTCTACTACTCCGAATACGTGCCATAGCGTTGAAAAACTACCGCTAACACAGTTTTCGGGTGATTTATGGGGTGGGTTTTTTCCCCCACATGGGTTTTTTTCCCCCCAAATGGGTTTTTTTCCCCGGCAAGTTTTTGGCTTCCCGCCAAAAAACGGTAAGAGATAGCGAAATGAAACCGGTCCCAGCGTTTAGAGCAAGGTTAGGCCTACGACAGATTTTTTTGGTTTCCCGTGAAAACGTATAGTCTATGAGCTACATGACGAAATATGAAAATGCGGGTTTTATTTTCCCCGCCTGCTATAAATATATTGAAAATCTTTTCATGGATCAAATCAAAGTACATATATTATATATGTATATATTAGATGTAAACTATATTCATTTCATCGTCAAGAAAGAGGGGTGGATTCTAACTGAAAGAATGACATATAGAGTTATCAGCAAGAAAAAATCAATTTACTAAAATCCAGTTAATCTAATTTATAATAAAAAGGTCCAACGTCGTCTAGCTTTTATCAATGATCAAGAAGTATTTCTTATTTCAATGAACAACAAAATATCAATCTATTTCCTTTCTCTCAAATGACTGATAACTCCGGACTATCATTTTGACATCCATAGTGGATCACCACAAGCCACAGAAGAAAGCGACACTTGTTTTTCCGGATTTTTTTAAAGCTACCTTCACAGTTTTTTTGATTTGTTTTTTGTGAGGGCGTATATAGGCGCTTGACTGTTCAAAACCGTGCAACCACGGAAAAACCTGATCTTAAAGTGGGTGATCAGGCAAGAAAAAGAAGATGTCTAGATTTGGGCAAAATTTAGCAAGAAGATGTTTAAGCCCTAAGCCTAATCTAAGGGCAAATAAGACAAACCTGAGAATTTTCAACCTTCACAATAATTGTCATGCAACAGGTACAAAAGATCTTCCGATCAACCACTTTAAGCAATCCCAAAAAACTACTACCCAATAGCCACGGTAGATAGTTGTCAACATACTGAAGTTAGGATGCACAATTCAACAATACTTGTCAATAATGGTGATCATACTGTATGAGGGGGGATGAGGGGGTGACATCCCCCTCAAAAAATTGAGGGGCCGGAGGAGAGGGTTCCGAAAATTTATGCAAAATTTAGCAAAAAATGGCACTTTTTAACAAAATTTTTCAAAATTTATTGTATCTTTGGTCGATCATGGGGAGGGTCCCTAAAATTTGGCCGGAAAGCCCCCCCCAAATTTTCACCCCGTCAGATGTATGATGATTACTCTCAGTATATTATAACTTAGTAAGATTGCCTTATTGAAGTGAGATTTGGTCGGCAACCCAGTAAAACCCGGTTCATAGTTGTCCGTGTCCATGTCGTTTTGTAATTTATTATTATAAATTAAAACTCAGATAATGACGGAATATATTATATTCAAATAGCTTCAAGGTAAAAGATTCTTCCGGTCGAGGGATTATTGTATATTCATTTTCCAGCAATCTTTTGAATTATAAGTTACTCCTACTACATTACCCTATGCAGTTGCTACTTTATGAACCGTCCATATACTATATAATATTAATAATAAGTAAATCATTCATCAACTATTCTTGGCAAAATCATGCGGCGATCTATACTCTAACTCCAACCTAACCTTGAGGGGCTATTTGTCAACTTTAAAAACCCTCCCACCATAGATGCACATGGGGGGCGGGTAGGGGGGGTATCCACCCCCCCCCCTGAGGGGGGTCGGCACCCCCCCCTCAGACATCCGGCACCCCCCCCCCTCAACCCCCCATCCCCCTCTGATGGCCAAGAAAGTGCCCCAAAAATGCGTAAAAAATTGAAAAATTGCAACAAATTTTCGCCTGCGGCCAAAAAAGTACCCCAAACATGAGTTGAAAATCAAAAAATTCTGAAAAATTTTCGGCGTTCGCCAAAAAATGGCCAAAACTAGGGACCATCCCCCCTTGCGCCAGGGGTCGGGCACCCCCCCCCCCTCAACGATTCCCCCCGTGCACCTCTGCCTCCCACCCTCCCTCTTCAATTGTATATATTTTGAAGAGCTATTTCGTAAAATGAGTCTAAAAACATAATCGCAGTTGACTTTGATTTCAGCTGGTGTGCATTATATGTATGTTTTGAATTTTTTCGTTTTGTTAAGGATAAATAAGGCTAAGTTCAAGTTTAAAAAACTGGTAAACGTAGACGTAGGTATCAAAACACCTGACCAGCCCCTCTAGTTTGAACGTCATTTCAGGACAAGCTTTGTTTTTTCTTCCCGAAATCTTGCCGCCTAAAAACAAAGTCAAGTGATGCTTTCCACCACACATGGGCATAAACACCCTACCCCCCCCCCAAGAAATGATTTTTTCGCGATTTTTCCGAACCAGTTAACTTCACCTTTCAAACCCCCCCCAGATTTTCCTATCTGGTAGCTACCCGCAGTACCTCTCTTCCCAGACTATAAGTTTGAGACCATACGTTGGCAGCTACCGAATTCTGGGGGGTGCGGTGCAACTTTTCCTGCCGTTTACACTTTGTTAGCCACCATTTTTGCTTTGTGAGCAACCTTCAAAACATTCTGGGGGGGTGAAGCACCTGTCTGGGGGGGGTGAAGATGCTTTCTGGGGGGGGGGGGGGTGAAAACCCCCCAAACCACCTTCACGCCCATGTATGATTGAGACTCCCTGCACCTGTATAATCGAATGTTATAAGTTTAAAATATTTCAACCGTGATTTTGTGCAACTGTATATACTATAGACGTATGTACAATAACTGTATGGCCTATTCACTTCACATGTCATCAATCCTCGATCAAAAGACCACAATTTCGGGTCGATAATTGACCGCAGCTTTTGCTCAGGGACAAACAGACAGGCTTACGGACAAGTATCACCCAGTCTTACTCCTAAACAACACCTCAACCAAAACAACTATCAAAATTTAGCTGTTTTTTTAATTTCAGGCTGCTTACTCCTACACTGAACCTCAAGCTATCATATCCACTTGTTTTTCTATTTTTTCATCTTTCTCTTTTTTATTTTTTATTCTTATTCCAGGCTGTTCAGGCAATGAACATGCGGTCGGGACCGTGTTTTATAGCGAACTATCGAACGCTGCTGCTACTCTGCTATGCCATTTGTCTGCTATTCGTTCCTGGCCACCCTAGGCGTCCCCCCAGTCACATCTCCTTCCTCCTTCCCCCCCGCTACGACCACGTCATCGTCCGCTCAAGTCCGTCTCCGTCCAAACGGCTGACCCTAAGAGCCGTCAAACGAAATCTGGTGATGGGTCGCGGCGGATTCAGACCCGGCTTTCACGGATATGGAAAACGAATGTGAGAAGCGGTGCACGCAAAAGTACTAAAGTCTGACCAAAAATTGCTGGACCCTGCCTGAGACAGAACAGGTGGTGTGATGTTTGTGACTACTCGCTGTACTCTTGATGCTTGCAATTCGTTCTGTTCGTAATGAAATCGCGCGTTTCTTTTTGTCTCAGGGACCAGGGTTCAGCATTTTTCGGTCAGACATTAGTTAAGGTCGAGTCATTCTCAGAATCTGCCATAAAACGGCACGAGATACATTTTTTAATTAGTTAAAGTTTTTTCACTTTTTTTGGAATATTAAAGTAAAGTTGTGAAACAAAACCCCTGCTCGCTAATCCAGCAAAATTGAGCTAATTAATTTCGGACTCCAACTATCTATTGTGATATGATTAATCTGTAATTTCACCGAATAATTAATTTTAAACTATAAAGCAAATTAGTTTAATGACGTAAGGACAGCAATATTATTTATAATAGTCAAAACTACAATAGCTAATACTATCTATATATTTGCAGACACTATTCCCCACGTGGCTATTATGGTTAGCTCTGTGCCAAATATGTCAACCAATGATAAATCTGCGTGCAGCAAACGAAACCTGTTCGACCAATGTTTCAGTTGACCAATTAATAGGTTCTTGTATATAACATCGCCTTGTGTACCAGTGTAGTTCAGTGCGTAAATTTCATATGATCAATCCATTACAACTGTTATCTTGTACTTATGTAATGTCTTAAGACAGCCATTAAATGTGTGAATGCGTTGACAGTAATAAAATCAAATGGTCATGATTGAGTGTCTCAGAAATGTCTCATAGTCACAAATTAATCATGCATTACATATCACCTTCCGGTTTCTAGCAGCCTTTTTAAGGGGTAGAAAAATGGATTTCACTGGTACTACATATTTCTATTTTTTTGGCAATTTGACAACCGGCCTTTGGCCCAAAATTGTATCTAACGTCTGACCAGAAATTGCTGAACTCTGAGACAAAACAGGTGGCGTGATTTTTGTGACTACTCGCTGTAGTCTTCAAGCTTGCAAGTCGTTCTTTTCCTAATGAAGTGACAAGTTTCCGTTTATCCAAGCAGGGGTGGACGCTGGTCGAAATTTTTCTTTCGGAGCAACTTTTAAGGCCATTTTTGCTTCGTGAGCTACCTTCAAAACATTCCGGGGGGCGCGGTGATGCACCTGTCCGGGCGGGGTGAAGATGTCTTCTTGGGGGGGGGTGAAATTCCCCCCCCCCACGCCTACGTATGGCGGATACCCACGACCCACGTCCACCCCTGTAGCTAAGGGTCCAGCATTTTTTGTCAGAATTCAGTAAATAGACTGACGTAATTCGCATACAAGTCATGCTGAATGCTGAGGGAAGATGCTGAACGCTGTATCTTGCAAAAAAATTTTGGGAGCGAAAACCAGTTTTGTGGGAGCAAAACGAGCCCCTCAAGATCCAGTCTCTTACGTCTGTCTGCCCCACATTTTTGTGACCCACCTCTAGATTCACATTTACATCCCAATTTGTGTCTTGAGTTCCTTACGATAGAAATATTCTTGCTTTCTATCATGCATCCAACTTACAAAGACTGTCGTATAGTGAAAGCGTAAGGAGAGCTTTGAATTGGGGGGGGGGGCAGAGCCGACGGTGACCGTACGGAGTACGAAATTGTCCCCCCCCCTTTTTACGGCCTGATACTGAGCAAAGAAACCTAAGAACGATTTTTAGAGAGGGAGTCCACGTTTAATAAATGGCTTTTGACATTTTCCTTACGCCACAACAGTCCCAAATGCAAAAACAATCCAATAGTAAACACAAACATTCTATAGCTATGTACATTAATACCAGCGGATACCCATTATTATCTAAAAGCGGTATCTACATGATTTTCCTATTTAGGGTTTTGGTTCCCTTCAACAGGTTTGTTGCTTCCGTTTTAATTGATATTCACTCCCTCAGAGACTAGACCAATTTAAGTCTTACTATAAACAAGCATGACGATGTAAAAAATTGTACCATACTTTCTTTCGAACGAACGCATTAACAATAATGCGAATAATTTTTTAAATCTCCAATAAATTCTGGTCGCTATTTACAAAAGCTAAACTTGACTCTATCGTTTTGTAAGGGCCTTTTCATGAATAAATATTAACTGGATTAGGTTACCCAGATTAACCTCATAACTCAGCGTAGGATTAACTTACGTTAATAAAATTTCAAGACTTGCGAGTGAATGCAGATGATACAGTTTAGTCGTTCTACAAAGTTTCATCAACTTTCGTCAATCTTATGTAGCGTTATTCAAGTAAATCTAGTTAATCTAATCTACATAGCTACAATAACTTTTTAGGAAAAGACAAAATGTACATACAACTGTAAAACTGTCAGTGATTCATACAGTCAACTGCGGTTTAACAAGTATATAATCCAAACTTAATTTTTATCCAGTTTTTGATAACATCTAGGACAGAACTTTTTAGCCAGAGTATAACTTCCCAATTTTCTTGCCTTATTTGGATTTTGAAGACTCTGATCAAAAGCTGAATTCAGAAGATTAGACTTGAATTCATTTATTAATTGATTAGATTAGATGAGATTAGATTAAAATAAGATTATGACTGAAGTAGCAGCCATAAAACTGGTTGTCGTATTATGTCACGTTGAAATAGAACATGTTTCGATTAATTGGTGCTATGTTATTAACCAAATCAATTAAAAATTAATCTGCTAAAGTTTTAATAAGTCACAAAATTCAGAAATCTATCATTATGCTCAATCCGCTACATATATAATCAGATAAGAGCCGGAGCAAAATAGCAGTATATAGATGCTAATTCAATTCATAAATCATAAGTGGCAACTCTAAACGCTGGCATTATATAGAGCTTCAAGATTAACTCCTAAACGAGAAACTAGGGTTCCTATATTTCTTGACATGATTTATAAACTATAGTTAACCCTTGCTCACAAAAATATAGCAGTTTGAATGAATTGATAACCTAAACTTGTAAAACCTTAGCCCAATTCCACTGAGCAGAAATATATACCCACCACCTTCATCATGCCGCGTAAATAATCTTAGTTTAATTTATTAAATAAATTAATTTTACTTGTTGAGCCAACCGCTTACTATATAAAATCTTCAAAACTTTAGTTTCAAGTTGTGACACCCCAAATCAGATGAAACTTGCTGAAAACCTCATATAGTTTCCATGAGACATTATTAACAATTATATTCGCAGTTCGCACCAAACTCTGTAATGCCAGGGTCCCCTCTTTTAATAGAAAGTGGGCGGATCCCCTGAACCCATCTCGAAGTTTTTCCAACCAAAATTTGCGTATTTTAAAGTGCATATGGAAGAAAAAAGAGATACCTAAGCACTCAGGCCCTCAGCCTAAGCCTAAGTCTGAAGCATTCTAAGGGAAACTAAGGCAAACCTGAAAGTGTGCAACCGTCGCACTCGCACCTGTCCTACACCAGCCAACAGGTACATCTTCCGATCACCCACTTGAAGAATTGCGAAAATTTTACACGAGTGTGTCCAGAGTTTAACGCGGATCGAAATTTACCGTGGAGGGTTTGCGCCTATGGCTCAACCGGAATAAACTTCAGAAACATTTCCGCTTGCCATAAGTTCAACTAAAAATGAAAATTTTTCCCTTTTGAATATCGCAGTAGGTACTCAAACCTGCAGTTTCCCCTTTTTCGAGGTTTTGAAACCCCCCTCAGATTAACACGTGCGGTCATCTGTTATAAGTAACCTCTTTTGTTACTAGCTATTGTGAGGGGAGCTTCTACCTTTTTTTCTACCGCATATTTGCTTTAAAAATATTAGGGTTTTTTGTTCCACTGGGCTCTCTTTCGACAAAACGATTTTTACATAGCTTGTTTCATATGTATGCCGAAGGTGGAATAAAACATTTTTCTAGCCATTTCCGTCATAAAAAATAAGTTGCCTCTTAATCTCACTTATTTATCCAATCTTATTTACAAATTATATATCAACTTGAAATATCTGCATCAGAGACACCAATTAAGAAATTGGTTATATATTAACCAACCAGTTTTTAAGTATAATTACCCACAATATAAACATATATGGTGGTTTATTAATGATAATTTTAAATAAGCAGTTTTTCTAGTTCTAGTTTTTGATTTCGAATCCGCAACTCAGACACAGTTTTTTCTTACCAACTTATCTGTCTTTCTTGTTTCCCTATTTTCACTTTCCTGTCTTTTCTATCCTTCGTCATATATCCTGTGATTTTTCACACTTTTTGTTGTTTTGACTTGTTTATCCTGAATATTTCCACCCCTATTCTCATTCACTTTACATTTTCGTTTCAACTTAAGCAGACAGGAGCTATATATAGCCTTGTCTCCGGTTCAATTTGTGTTATGTCCGCAAGATTGTTTCCAAAGAAAGGCTTGACGCTTCCTGTCAACTGTCATTGTCTCTGAAAACTTTACTGATAACAAACTAACAAGTTGTCCCTTTTCTTTATGCTCAACTATTTTCCTCTCGTGACTAGCTGAGTGTCAGTTTGTCTAATGAGGGTCGGAAGCTTAAAATATTGGCAGCTCTTCTGCCCCAAAAAATAATTTATCGCCAACTAACTGTTGCTCAAGTCCTTATGAGGAAACTTTAGCCCTAATCAATTGTCTCTTACATGACCCCGCCTGTCAAGCATGAACTCTTGATCTTTATCAATTATAAAAAACTGTTTTGTTTTACACAAAAAATGTCCATTTGAATAACAAACAGGCTCTTTCCACAAGTGAAAACTGGAAAACAAAAAGAGACCCTAAGACTTATTCATAATTATTATCTTGTTATTATTGATTTTAGCGGGTTAGATTTGGATTAATTGTAATAATATATTGATTATACGTCATTAACCAAACATACTGAAAACTTGGCATACTTTAAGATAATACAACTACTACGCGAACGCGACAAATTTCCGAATTTCAGCTTGTTACTTCAATAAATAAGTTGTGAGTTATTAATCATATAAATCTACATCTAATCCGCAATCTAATCTGCCCTAATTGCTAATTAAGCCACTGGACATTTGGTCTGGTTAATACAACCCCAAGGTTCGGTACTCATTATTTGCATGACTAAACCCCTTGATCGACCGAGATGTGACATCAAACTTTTTTGACGACAACTAAAAACTTTTATATACATATACTTCGCCACTTCGGTAAAAGTTTATTATCCCCGTTGTTATATAGTGTCCGATATATACCTTACCTGAATCTTTAATACTTTCCATTTCCGTTTCAATCACAACAACTTTCTAAATATTTCACTCTTCTTTCAAATAGGTGAAAAGTGTCTGAATGAAGTTTTTAAGGCAAACTTTTTCAACCACACTTAATAAGTCCAAAGTATGTAACAAAGGGGGTCGCGTGACAAGTGCTAAATGGCGGAGTTCCGCCCCCAGCCTACCCACTTTACCATCAAAAACTTTTTGTACAACTTAGGCCCGGTTCACACAGACTTTTTTTACTTGTACTTTTGTACTTGTTATTACTTTTTACTTTATAATTCTTACTTTTGCAAAAGTGTTCACACAGGCTTACTTTTTACTTAAGGAAGGTCGCATCCAATTGGCTGGCTTTGACGCACTTGCATGTCAAAAAGCAATCTAGCCAATAAAAATGAAGCGCAATAGGCAGAACTTCTGTCAAAGCATTCTCATTGGCTAGATTGCAAAAGTAAAACGTAGAACGCGTTTCTACTTTTACTTAAGGCCAAAAGTGAAATGTAAAAAGTACGTTCTGTATGAACCGACATTTTTATTTTTGGCCCAACAGTAAAAAATACGTCTGTGTGAACCGCGCCTTATTATTGACCCGATTAAGGTGGTAGTTGCGTTTTCGAGGTTTTTGTGATTTCTATGTAAACTTTGCGCCACCAGTACTCAAGTTATAAGTGACGCCTGAGCATGAATTTTTGGGACAGCACTGTAAAGGTCAAAATCCCCAGGCATGTCTCTCACTTTTTAGAAATTTCACCTGTGGACGTTTTTAGAGGGTTTTAATTACAAGAAAATATCTTAAATTTTCGGTGCGTTTGCTTTTCAGCTATTTTCTCAGTAAATTGACTAGTTATTAAAAAAGTGGGGGACATGCCTGGGGATTTTAAACATGTCAAAAACCTTACCAACTTTCAGCCCCAACAGGTAATCGTATGATTCAGAGCTGTGGCGCAAACTTTTTGTAAAAAATTGTAGTATTTTGGAAAGGACCTTTCTTTAGTCGCTTATACTGGAAACAAAATCACAGGTTAAATTTCAATGCATGGCATACATTTAGGAAATATATTGTTCTACCTAATGCAAAAGACCGCTTGTGATTTGAACTTGTAAACGCTGAGCTACGGCTTTGCAAAAAAACACCTAAAAACGCAATTACCCCCTTAAACTATCATTCTAAGGTAAATTATATCATAATGGTTTATGTCACACAAAGGGCCCATTCTTTTACCGGATGTAACGGACTGGACTTATTGTAGTTCAAGGTTTAGGAATGAAATACTCGGACTAAAGAGTTAGAATATATAAATCAAGGGCCTAATTTTAGTCCGAGCCCCTCCTTAAGCTACTACTGGACTTAACGGATTTAACATGCACGCTTTTAATTCGCATGGGTAGCTAAGTCCGTTTAGTCTGACTAAAAAGCAGCGCGCTAAAGACCGTTTAATCCGGAGGTTTTGAAATGATATTTTTTAGCATATTTTTTAAACCGATTAGTCCTATTAAAATTAACCCTTTATTCCGGTAAGGGAATAGGCCGCAACTAATTATATATATACATACCAGGGTTGGCAGTCTCGGTCTCGGTCTCGTAAAAAAATCGAGACTAGGCTGGTCTCGGTCTCGGTCTCGGTAGGAAAACCGAGACCTGCCATAGGGTGGTCTCGGTATTTCAGATGAGACTTGAAGTTTTCAAAATTTTCTGAAATCTCGAAGATTTTTTTTACAATATAAGTTTCCAAATAGAATGTCAAGCTATAAAATGGTCAAAACTGTCTGCTGCAGAAAAATATCAGTTCACCGGAAAACTAACTTAAAGTTTAAACTTTGTGCATCAAGCTATTAATTAAAGTTTGAGCTAGAATGGGTTGTCTGACTTAGTCATGATGCTTTTGTATGTTGAACCTCTCAAGCATATGTTAAACAGTAACAATACTGACCAGACCATCATTTACCAAATAATGCTAACTTCGTAGCTGATTTGTACTTAAAAATTTGCTGGCTTCTGCAACTTTACGAAGCGCGAATTGGGTGGTAGCTTAATGAATTTTTTGCTAACCTCTCCATGCCAAAACATTAAGTAGGTATCTGAAAAAGCTAGGCACAATCAAATGCTATTGGGGCTATGGAGTGGTTGGGGCATGAAACCTTCCCCCCACATAGCTGTGTCAGCGGGAGAAACTTTTCTGGTCCGTGGTGCTGCTCCTATCAGAATTTCTGATAGTAGCACCACAACCACTGCACCAGTGCCAACGATTCTACGCTGGCACCTGAGTCAAGACAGCCAAAGTGCCAATATATGCAATGCACTATAAAACACCCTGTGGTATGCGAAGAAGTGTGCGAAACTTTTAAAAAATACCAAAAGTTGACAGAATAGCGAGAAAATAATCATTTTCCCAGCTGTCAATCACCTACTCTCATGCATCCGGTCGTTTACAATGTTCAGTTTCTCGCAACTTCGCGAGTCATACACTCATAATGGTCACTTTTTCACATTTCAAACTACCTTAAATTTTTGAAATTTGAAACTTTGAAACTTGAAAAAAGGTCTCCCAAGAGCTGGCCTCGGTCTCGTAGGTCTCGTTTCGGTGGTCTCGGTTGCCTGGTCTCGGTCTCGGTCTCGGTTGCAAACCCGTGACTTGCCAACCCTGATACATACCCAAAATTTTCATAAGCGTACATGTACAGATGGGAAATCTATTCGTCCTACCCTAGTATGCTAGCGTCCGTGAGTCATAATTCTACGGCTTTTTGTGCTTTTTATTGTTTTCGTACAAATTTTCTTATAAAAACAGTAAGTACACAGAATTTTCACCCGACTGACACAAGGATCCCCCTCCGGTTTCTGACACAAAAACGTTCCCGGCACGTACCAAATTTCCCAAATTTGCTTTCTATTCTTTACCATTTATAATTCTATAGACGATTTTTACTTACTATGGTGTATACATGACTAAAGAAATAATATTTAGGCGGTACTGCTAACATGATGATCATGATACTTCATTTAAATTACCCTTATTCTTGATGTTTTTAGAGGATAACAAGCAAATTAGCACACGTTTTCAGCTTAAATCTGATACAATAGTAGAAATCAAACGGCTTGAACCGGTCATAGCGGTACGTGCCGTTACAGCTGATGCTGTATTGAAAACTCATAACCGATCCGCGCTGTATAAATCAGAAGAACGCATTCAGGTGCGTAGGGGGGGAATTATATACCCCCACACTGAAATTTGTGTCTAGTGAAATTTTCATCAAACACGGTCTAACTTGCATAATGCATCAAGTCAAATGTTGACTCATTTACTTGCTATTTCAGCAAAACTGATATTTCTCAACTAAGCCCACTAATCCACTAATCACCGCCTACCACTTCTGTCCCCGTATAAACTATTTAACCAACTTAATCTCCTTAATCCCGCCATGTCTCCGTCTATGGTCATGCTCACCACACTAGCTCTGGTGTTAGCCACTCTACTGGTCTCGGATACCCTAGCCATTCCCGTGCTAATGGACGAATATTTCAGGGGGGCCGATAAGCGGATGGCCGGAGGGGCCCCGGATATCATGAATTTTGCCCGGGGACGATTTAATCAGGGGGGCGGAACCGGTTTGACGGACATATGGATGCGATAAAAAACAACTGGACAAAAATGGACTATTTATTGTCTATTGTGGACAAAAAGCGACTGCTGATATCATGTCACAGCCACAGGTCGATTCATACTTACAGCCGTATGTCCGTTCAGTCAGCAAAAATATATGAAACACGAAACACGTCTACTATTGTTATATCAAGACCAAGAGAACATAATCGTGTCGCACTCTTCTACAGACTGAGACACTATTACGTACTCTTGATGTTGATCATACTATATGGATGGAAACAATGGTACATTTTTTACAGCCACGGCTATCTGATTTGACATACGGCTTCAAGTATATGAATCAACTGAGCTTTGTTTGAAAAAATGGAGAAGCTTAATTCTGTGGGTTAACGAGCAATACTAACAATAGTCATAAATAATGAAACATAAAAAGCACATAAAAACAGCCACATAACTTAATTTTCATCCAATTAACTTGTTTAAAAATTAATCTCAATATTATTCAATTAACTCAATCAGTTATAGCTAAAAGTGAGACAGCCTACACTTTATGTGTAAGTTAACACTGTTCAAGTCGTACGGTAGCCGGCAGGTTAATTAAGTTACAAACTGATTCATAAACTGCGACGTTGTACTGTTACTACGATGTTCGATCACATTTTGATTGTACAAATAAATTAATATGTATATAACATGGGCGCGCATTGGAGTTCGTAGCAGACCCAACCCAACCCGACTTGCAAAAGTCAAGGCCTAAGGGTCGATACTCGATACATACAGCCCTATGTCAGTTCAGCGTGCAAAAATACGAAATAATCACACCACAATCTTAGACTCATCTTACACTTATTAGTAGCGTGATTATTTTGTAATTTTGCTAGCTGAACGGACATACGGCTGTCGGTATGAATCGACCGACGGCGGCGACCCTAATTCGTGTAGTCGATAAAAAAATATGCACATAGCTATGTGCACTCCCCTTTTTGAAATCGTGAAACAGCGCCCCCCTCCCCCCACCCCCCGACAACTGCTAGCAATACTATATTTATCACAAATATACCTCTGAGCTGCTTCGAGGGCATATTATGAGCATGAGGGTGCATGACATGTCCGTATGCATACATGGCAGCGACGGCTGGTTTAATGATACCACTGAAACATGAAAAGACATCAATTATTTGAGATCTTTTCAAGCCTATGTCCGCAGATGCACATTGGGACAAGCTCCCCTGATTTGAGATACCGGGACAAGCCCCCCTCAGGCTGAGCCATCGGAACAAGCCCCTCCTCCTCGGTGCCGGAGGAAAGGTACCCGAAAACTTAAAAATTGCCCCATATTGCTGTAAAATGATTCAAAAATGAGCTAAAAGCTAAAAATATCCAAATTTTGCAAATGTCTCCCATATGTATTTAGGAAAAATTTTGACATTTCTTGCGGTTTTGTCAGTTCGAGCCCCCGAAGCGTCGAGTTTCCCCAAAATTTCACGAAATCCGAGAAACCCCCCCCCCCAGACCGAGATCCCGTGTACATGATGTCAAAGTGCTATGCGTTGGCTTAACGGTAAAGATTCGCTTCGTACTTGTAAAGCTCGGTTCATACTTGTCCTTTAGAACACAAGGATAGGGAGAAGAACAAATTTTGGTCAACTACTGTGAAAAGTTTACACAATCGTTACGGTAAACTGGAATTGACTTCAACGATGGTATACGAAATTTTGCAGAATTATTCGCACTCTCAGTTTTTCTAGAATCGCTTAGGGACGAAAAGACAAGGACTAGAATAAGAACCAAAGTCCGAGCAAAAAATGTTAAACACACAGATAAACTACACTCAACTACTATATATATTTTATAGACTGATTTTTAATGTGAGCTTAATTAGAGACCCATTTCATTACCGGACTAAACTAAATTAATTAGCTATAATAAACTGGTCAAGCTAAACAATTGATGCCGAAAACGTGATGACAATAACAATATAAAGTACCTACAACTTCAGTGAGACACTTTGACTCAGACGTTAGTGTTTCGATCACACTAATAAGAAAACTTTAGTGTAGGGTTGTGAACATACTTGTGCAGACAGCATATTCTGAAGGGGAATTGTGAGCCACAGGGTGGCATTACCATTTTAAATATCTGTTTGGTTTGGTAAAAAAATGTCACGTCAGTTGGTTTGGTAAAAAATTGCCACGTCAGATGTTACAACTTGACTGATAGAAACATCTAATCGTCAAGAAATCGTTTTCAGAAGCCAATAGCCGAGCCGTATAGTAAAAAAAATAGCAGTTCATCAATAAAGACAAAAAACATGAATAAACTCATTATTGAACGCAACCAAAGAATAACAAACTGTTTACTTTCAACAAATAAAAACAACAAAATAAAATTACAGATAATAAAAACGTGCATAAACATGAACTACAAAAGAACAACAGTTTTTATTATTTATCAAAGTGAAGGGTCGAAGTTATTTACACACGTGAAGGGGGCATGAAAAATTTAGACAAAGGCGAACTCCACAAAATTTTGAGTCACAAAGTAAATTAAATTTTGCCTAAAATGTGAGTAATCCAGTAATGCCAAAAACTTGATTTGCCAGACAAGTTGACACTCAAAATTTTAAATCACCCAGTTTCAAACTTGATTAAGTTCCGGATCTTTATGACCCAACTAACTCAGATACCCCGAAACTCAGAGTTCACTTGAGACAAAAAAATCCCTAATTCCGACAATTAAAAGAACTAAAATACGCTCAATTTCTATGCCACAATAATTATAAACCAACAGTGATATACTTTTTTTAACCATTTATTATAAAAAAGTGATCAACCAGCAGCCGAATTAGATTTCTTTTTCCTCTTCACAGGAATACTAGTAGCGTCATTATTAGTCGCGCCCGCAAGTTGTCTCTGTTTTTTCGTCTTCGCCTTCTTCTCCGCAGAATCCGTTGAAACCGGCGTCAGTCTGGCTGATTTTCTAGTCTCTCTGTCGCCGGCGGAGGATTCAACATTTTCCGCCACTAGTTTCCGTTTTTCCGCCGCCAAATTCCGTTTTTCCGTCGGTTTCTTTTTCTTCCGCCGTTTTTCCGCCGGACTGGGACTTGGAGATTTCCGCTTCTCTCGCCGCGAAGGCAACGATCCGATAACCTTCATCTGATTCCAAATTTGGTTTTCCTCTTCGAAATCTGAGTCCTGATGCGGTTCGGTGACGCTGTTATTTTTGGTCCCCAATTGGTCAGGCATGTCCTCTCGTGTGTCGTCATTTGAACCCGAAATGCTCAGTTTGTCATTCAGCACCACGCAGTTCAGAGACGATTTCAGATAAATCTAAAAAGGTTAAAAAAACCTTGAATACTGTTTCAATAATTTCAGTATCAATAACAATAATATCTGTCACTAGTTACATAAAAAGTAAAAAGTACACATAGTAAACGACATTTTACGACAATTTTTTTGACCCAGCTAGCCCCTCTCCCAAATTTACGTCTGATGACAGGGGAAACTACATAGTACATGAGTATTGCCAAAATGCCAAAAAAACGACACATAATATTAATCAAAACTCGAAACTTATTTCGCCAATTCTGCACCGCCACTGACCGAAATTCGTCCCTGACCCTGTGACCTCTAGGACGAGTAATGACCCAGCTTAAAGCCCACTCTATTCACCTTGTGCAGCATTTCTTTGGTGTGCAAATGATGCACACGGAGGAATCGATCTAGGCTCACGGTGCAGACTAAGGGGAGTTGGGGATGAGCCTTGGCATCGGTCACCGAACCACCAAACCCGCGATAAACCTGCACTGCGTTCTCTGAAAATAAAACATAATATTAGGATCATAGTAAACTAAAGAAGTAAGTTATAAAAATAAAACCGATAAAATAGATAGCAATATAGTCAATAAGATTTAACTGACATAGACCTATAATTATGAAAATAGTGAAAACGCAGACAAAAAGTTAAAAATACATCTTATTAGGTACAGATAATCAGATATTATTCTTGCAAGATTTATAACTTTGACACAAATCGCTATTGCTATCAAATAGCAAAGCTCAAAGTTTGTAGTCACACACAACCTATAACGAACAAACGCACCACAAGATAAGTTATTATATTTACTCCATGGCATATTAATATACTGCATGTCTTCATGCATGATTCATGAAGGTATAATACTGGTTCCGTTGATAAATGATCTAATCCATTTTATTGTTTAAAACTTTGTTACTAACTTTTACTGCGAAGATCAAATAAAGCCAATTTTCCATCTGACGTCCCTGCGACCACATTCCTGAAAATTACAATTTTTGCATTTTTAATTATTTATTTTATTTTTATATGATTTATTTTTTGCTATTTCTACGCCTCCGTAAGATAGGCAAAAATAAAAGCGCAACAATCTTCATCATCTCGCAACATAATAATAATCCCCTTTTCTCAACACAATAATTATATGTATGTCGAAGAATAGAAAAATAAAAAGCAAATTATAAAAATCCAAAAAAATAAACTTTATAAACTAAACAATAAGAAGTAAAAAATACTGAAAATTATCAACTCACATTTCGTCACAAGTAGCAGACAGGGCATTGAATGGGTGATCCCCAAACTCTAGCTCCAGCACCGGCCTTCGCTGTCCACTCTTCATATCATATAGGCGAATCTAAAAAAATAAGAATAATATATTAAAAAACTGAAAATTATTTAAAACAACGAACAGCACACAATACGTAATTTTTGAAAGCGTAATATCGTGTGCGAAATGCTGTTAGCTCATCAATCCGATTGGTTGTGATTTATTTCGCCTTGTCGTTCATTTTAAAAATTTTTGTGGTTCAAGAACTTCTATCACATTTGCTACTATTAATTCACTCGTAACTTTAGTAACTTTAATCCGAAAATTATATAGTGTCAGCTGCAATGTAAAAAACAGTCTGACCATGAAACCTAAAAGGGAGTCTCTTGCTTCGTTAAAATCAGCAACCTAATTGTATTCAAAAAAGTTTCATTCTGAAATTTACACAACTAACCACAATGAACTATTCAAAAAAAAAATCAACCTAGCAAACGCTACCTGGTGATGACCCGTAGCTGTAGCTACTTGGCTGCTATTGGACATAAATAGGGCGGCTTTATCCCAAATGGGCTGACGAAGACAGAGCCAATTCTCTCGCACCTAAAATCAACTTGTAGTTTTTGTCTGTCGTGACAACTGACAATTTTCTTTATAAGGGTCTAATATATACATCTCATATTCAGACCAATTTATCACCTGTGGTCTAAATATCATATAATTTGTTGTCCGATAAAAGCGGTCGAAGACAGCTATGTTCAACTTCGCTTCGTTCTTGTGTTGACTTGCTTGCTTAATGTGGCGCCAAATCACGATCGCCAGCATCTCCCAGTGCTTGTGTTGACTGCTGAGGAAAAATCAAGCTACGAGCCATTTTCCAAAACACGAGTATTGCTACTTCTCCACCAACCATAGATACTTAATAATATAGTAAGAAAAATCAGGTTTAAGGTTGATGCTAACATGATCGTACAAAATTCAGCAAAATAATTTCCCTTTTCCACAGTAAACTTTATGATTTCACATAATTCTTTATGAACTGCATCCATTCAGCTTACATTTTTAGCTTTGAAAACCGGAGAACTGGGATTTTCTATATCCCAAACAGCCAAAGTATTTTCTCGACCCCCAGTAGCCAGCTTGTTTTGGACAGAGTCGGCGGCCAAACAACAAACTCCATCGCCTGCCGAAACTGACACCTAAAAAGTTGCAAAAAAGTATATATGCTATAGTATGAAATTATTATCTAAAAATATTTTAAAGGAGCTCTCAAAGTTTTTTTAGAAAACTTTGGTGTTTCTTATTCTTGGATAAAAAGACAACTAAGGTGGTCGCATTAGGTTGTGGTTCACAATTCAGACTAAACTTTCACAAAAACACAACTAAACTTTTACAGAGAAATTGCATTCTTCTACTCATGCAACACTTTTTTATGTAGTTTTATAATGCTATGCTACAACAAACGTGCTGTCTGACAACTAACGCGTCAACAGCCGAATAAAAAACGGTCATAAACACTTTCGAACCTTTTCAGACCCAGAGGAATCCCAGATTTGGACTGAGCCACTTTCCACCGCAGTCAAGTGACCTCTAAAGTAAAAAAAAACAATACATAAAAAACATGTCATAAAAGAATACGACAGTGTGCATAAACATGCAAATGGAGCAAGGATCAACAGCCTGCTTCTTGATTGAAGACCAAAAGGGGTTAGGGTGGGTTTGCGCACTAATGCTTCACTGTTTTTTGTCAAAACCATGCATGTAACAGAACCAAAGTTTTGGGTACCCCCCCCCTTGGTGGGACCCCCCTCTCCTGCGACTCATTTTTGACCTCCCCTGCCCTCCCTCAAATGACGCAACTTTTTACCTTTTTTGACAAAAAACACCGATTTTCACAATTTTTGCGAAAATTTTGGTAAAAATCGCTTAAATTTCACCAAAAAATGCCGATTTTTTAAAAATTTTGGCCAAAAAAACTTCACTCCCGCCGGGACCCTCCCCCCTTCTTACTTCGTGGCGGGACCCCCCTCCCTCCCCCGGGACCGAGTGTTGTGGGGGGGCTCTTCCCCCCCATCCCCTTAACTACATGTATGGTCAAAACCTTACTCTTTGCAACACTAATTATGTACATATGCAAATCAACGAACCATTCTAGGCTTAGGCACTATCACGCCAACCCTGATTCATGATGACACACAGGCACAACATAATAACAGAGTATAATAATAAAAAAGGCTTATTTTATATGTATATACTTAGCAACACAGGCATGAAGGGTCACCAAACACCTCCCGCCCCCGCTAGATACCAGAGGTTTCCATTTTCAAAAGTTTGAAACTCTATAATGACTAAATCATTATAGACGCCATATTATATTATAAATCACACAATTTCTAATCAAATACAAACTAACACATTGGGCAGGTGAGCAACACCGACAATATCTCCCGTGCCCCCGACGGCCTCGGAAATGGTGCTGAACTTGGCACTGGGAGCATCGTAAAGACTGAGACGGCGATTCAGCTGACCGCACAAAACCTAAAAAATAAAACAATAAAAAACTATCAAAAACAGTCTGGGAAAGTCTACAACTGAAGTCTAAATTTACAATATTGTCCGTCTGTGTCTGGAAGTCAATGCACATCGACCATAATCCTGTTTGAATTGGATGCAAGTGCGCTAGATTTGGTTTGATATTATTTTAATAACAAATATAATTGAATAAACAACTCGAACGCTGGATACGATTAGATATATATACGTGTACTTTACGTCTACTTTGACCATCTACGTAAACACGGCTGCCAATTTTTGGCTCCGTTCAGTTTATCTGGTGCTGTGTGATTAATCAAAAGATGCTATATAATATACAGTATACACTTATATTCCCAAACTCCAATTATCAGTAAGAACCTGAATCTAGCTCACTCTCACACACCAAAACATGTGATTTGTGCCGCAGTCCCATTCTAAATTCTGCTAACGGACAAATGAACACCCTTACGGGCAACTATGTAGCACACGAGCTGAATACATAGAAAACCAACCTCCAAATTATTGTCACCAGCCCAGCACATACGCTGAATGCTGTCTTCCGGAGACAAGGAACCAAGTTCATTGACATTTTTGAAACTGTTCTCCAATAGACTAATTTCTAAACAAAAATATGCATGCACATTATATATATATATATATATATATATATATATTATATATATATATATATATATATAATATATATATATATATATATATATATATATATATATATATATATATATATATATATATACATGAAAATACAGGGGCGTAGCGGTGGAAAATAAACCTGTTTTTGACTGAAAAAATACTAATATGTGTCGTTTTTTGCGTTAAAATTGCAATTAAGTGTATCTTAACACATTTCAAAAAATCGAAAAGTCATTCCCCCCCCGAAATTTTTTTCTGGCTACGCCACTGTGAAAATATATGCATACATTACATGTAAGCGACGTGGGTCTGGCCCCGTTGCACAAAAGTTTATCAGTTATAAATGATCAGTTTATTATATCAGAAAATTTTATCAGTTATCACTTATCAGTGTAGCGTTGCACGAAATTTATCAGTAATTTACTGATAAATTTCAATGCATTTTATATACGACTGATAACTGATAATTAGCAGTTATCAGTGAATTTTGTGCAACGCACTTTACTGATAATTCACTGATAACTGATAAATTATCAGTGTTTTCTGCAACACGGCACTGATAAATGTTTTGTGCAACGGAGCCCTGGTATGTATACTGCGAGTAGACATACGTAACACTTAATGCAAAAATATTGATACAGTGATACATATGCATTTTGACGCCAATCTGCCAAATCTGAAAAGCGTCCAAACAACATTAAAAAAATGAAAAACTAACCTTTTAACAGCCCCGTATTTGTGCCCACGAAGGCGTCCATCATACATGTTCTGGAATCCGTCTGAAGTGACCAACCACCAGAAATGACAAAAACAAGAAATGTAACGTATATACTCCTCGTGCCAAGGAGAACATCACCCCCCCCCACAGGAAAACTTTTCCCAGAAAAAACCCACAAAAATCCCAAAAAAAAACCCAGAAACCAAAATGGTTTCTGGGTTTTTTCTGGGTTTTTTCCGGGTTTTTTCCAATTTAGAAAAACCCCAGAAAAATAATTTTCTGGGTTTTTTTTGGGTTTTTCTGGAATTTTCCGGGTTTTTCTCGGTTTTTGCCGGGTATTTCCTGGGTTTTTTCTGATTATCGAGATCAGTTTCAGGGTTTTTCCTGGGTATTTTCTACGTTTTTTCTGGAATTTTTATAGGTTTTTCTGGGTTTTTTTCTGGGTTTTTTTACCATTTGTTCATATTTTTCTTTGGTTCATAAATAAGTTTTGGCTGATATATATTTTTTTTTCTGGATATTTTGTAGGTTTTTTCTGGGTATTCTAGTTATTTTCCCGGGTTTCGTTTTCGTAAGGTTTCGTAAGGGGTGTCGGAGTATTGGCCAAAACGGCAAAAAACAACGTTTTCGGCCATATAAACGGTTTCAACGAAGTCTACGCATGTTCTTAGCTCTGTTCAGTCAACAGTAAGTAAGAACAGTGGGTGAGGTTAGCAAACAATTGTCGCCGAACAAAACATGTTTTCCCCGGAATGTCGGGAAAATCCCGATTACGTGTGTGTACTCGTGCGCCATGTATTTTTTGTCTGTTTGCGTTTGCTAGAGCTGTACGTATATATACATGCTGTATATGCATGCATATCGACGAGCAGCTCATTTGCATATTTGTTGCCGGCTGCTTAGTTTGATTAATCGTCTGGGCTTTTTTTGTGTTCGTTGTAACAGTGGCGGTAGTGGGTCGTGGTTGTAATTTTTGTTTGCCATGTGTGGGTTGTAGTTTGGATTGACGTGAATAGTCAGGATTTTGCTCGTACAGTTGGGAGTTTGTATACTTATAATTGGTTTAGTTTTGTTCTTGCCTATTGGCAGTTTGATAGCGCGATAGTTTGCCGTTTTGGCATCGAGGTTTTTTGTCTCCCTTTTGGTCGTTTGTTTTGTATTGATTCTTGTATTTTGGCTGGACTGACGGTTTATATTAAACTGTTTACGTCCGCATCGACTTGTGTTGACTTTTAGTTGTGTACGCGTGGTTAATACAATTTGCTATAATTTATTTCGATACTATTTGTGCACCTGGTGACCACACTCTTCCCATAGGGAAGGGAAAGTCCCCTTAACTGACGGGCCCAAATTTTCCCCATATGGTCCTCGGAGCCGGATTCGAACCAGCGACCTATGGATCGGCAAGTTGGCGATCTCTCCCTTTGGGGGGGGACCCAATCAAGTGGCAAGAATTTTGGGACGCTTTCAAAGCGGCCATCGACGATCGGTCCGATTTAGCGGAAATCGACAAATTGAATTATTTGCGCGGTCTGTTGAAGGGGGACGCCCTTCGCTTGGTAGAGGGCTATCGAATAACGGCCGCCAATTACTGCGAAGTAATGAAAACGCTTGATGAACGCTATGGCGACAAGCAAGCGGTAATTTTCGCTCATATTGACGCTTTATTGTCGCTGCCGACCGCTACCGGTGATATTGCTTCGCTCCAAGCGGTGCATGACGATATGGAACGACACCTTCGCAGCATTGAATCGCTTGAACCGGGTCAGGACATGATCCTTTATTCGATCATTTTATCGAAACTGCCGCGGTTTCTGAAAATCGAAGCCAATCGCAAGCGCGGGCTAAACCCGAACTGGACTTTAGCGGACCTGCGTGAATGGCTCAACCAAGAGCTGCGGGCTCGTGACATGGGTGAACGCATGCACCACATATCACCCAGCGATCGAAAGGGTTTAGCCAATAACGCCACGAAGGGCTCTCAATCCTCTCTTAGAGAGGACCGTGGTTCAGGCAGTGACAGTAATGCTAGATCCTCTTATGGAGTGGGTCGCAGCAAACCGGTTACAGCCTCTGCACTCGTCTCGCAAGCTAATCGTGACTAACTGTGCGTTTTGCGAAGGGGCGCACGCGGCCGAAAGCTGCCTGCGCTATACAAATTCGGACTCTCGTCGAGCACAGCTTCGGGATCGATGCCTCGGCGTGGGACACCTCGCGCGCAACTGTCGTAAAGTAAAACGCTGCCAATTCTGCCAGCGCCAAAACCATCATCCGAGCTTGTGCTACGCTAAATTCGGTTCGCCCGCGTCTGCGCAAACGGCGCAGCCCGTGGCTGTTGAGGAAGCCCTGAATCCTTCTCGTCCACGGTGCAATTCGTTAACGGTCGCTACCATGTTCAGTGGCCGTGGAAGAAGCCCCTCATGGAGCTTCCAGACAATTATGCTCTGGCTTATGGCCGCCTGAAATCGTTATGTCGCCGCCTTGGTGACTCGTCTACGACCCGGAATGCTTATGATGCCGTGTTCCAGGGTCAGCTAGAACAGGGCATAATCGAAGAAGCACCCGTCGTTCCCTCAGGGAACGTCGTGTACTATATGCCGCACCATGCGGTATTTAGCCCTGACAAACCCACCACCAAGTTGCGGATTGTCTTTGACGCTTCATCAAAGGTGCGCAAAGACTTGAACAGCCTGAATGACTGTTTGCACAGGGGTCCCGTGTTCTTGGAAGACTTGTGTGGTCTTTTGTTGCGCTTTCGAACACACCCCGTTGCACTGGTTAGTGACATTGAAAAGGCGTTTCTGCAAGTCGGTCTGCAATTGACCGAGCGCGACGCTACTTCGGGACTCATCTCGACCTTCTACTGGCACTAACCTCGTTACCTATCGCTTCGCTCGTGTGCCATTTTGGGGTGATATCTAGCCCGTTTCTGCTACCAGAACCAGCCACCGTCGCGTATCACCTAAAGCAGCAAGACTCTGAAGTCGCTCGCCGCATCCTGAGTAACATTTATGTCGACAATGTTATTACGGGTGAAGCTTCTCCTGGAGAAGCCCACCGCCATTACTCAGAGGCGAAACAGCTGTTCGCTAGTGCGGCAATGAATCTACGTGAATGGTACTCCAATTCCACTGAGGTGATTAGTCACATCCCTCCTGTCGATCGGGGGAAAGAGACTGAACCCAAGGTACTGGGCCTTACGTGGAATCCGGAGAGACATGTCCTCCGGTGCTGCTTTATTCGTCCCGTAGACGTCGATTTGCCGGTGACGAAGCGTCGCATTTTGAAAACCCTACCCCAGGTGTTTGACCCGTGCGGTTTCCTTGCTCCTGTTGTAGTCCTGGGTAAAATGCTTATCCAGGATTTGTGTAAACTTTGGCTGGGATGGGATGAATCTGCACCGCAAAATGTTGCAGATACTTGGTGGCGTTTTCTTCCCGAGCTGTCGCGAGCAGTTACTGTCGAATGGCCTCGGTACGTCGGGACCGCGGAATACGCGAACTTTGAACTGCACGCATTTTGCGACGCATCCGTCCGCGCCTGCGCTGCTGTCGTATATCTGCGCCAATGCGAAAATTCGCAGCGATCGACGTCGCATATCGTGATCGCAAAAACGCGGCTTGCCCCTGTCAAGCAAAAATTAACCATTCCACGCATGGAATTGGTCGGTGCTGTTATCGGTGCTCGCTTGCTTCAGTTCGTATCGAAGCACTTGAATCTTCAAATCGGCAGCACGTACCTGTGGACTGATTCTCAGTGTGTACTGTATATATATACTGGCTGCTGAGAGAACAGGTCTCTACGCGATTTGTCGAATATCGACTGCGTGAGCTACGCGACGTCAAGGGCTTACAATTTCGGTATGTCCCTACTTCTGAGAATCCCGCGGACTTGCCGACTCGCGGAAGTGACATTGACACTCTCAGAAACTCTCGCTTGTGGTGGAATGGGCCTTTTTGGTTGACCAAGGAGGTGACACAGTAGCCACGCCAAATTCAAATGGATGTACCTCTCGCTTGGCAAAAGGAACAAAGTCCAAATTTGGAGCAAGCAATCGTCGCTGCTCAGCCAGCCTCGCCAGCGACACACAGGCCGATTAATGAGCTGAAATATTCTTCGCTTAGTATATAAGCTCATTCGAATAACGGCCTATGTCATTCGGTTTGTCATTCGATCGACGGTTACCTCGCTTCCCAGAAGCGGGGGCCCGGGGGGGGGGGGGGGGGGGGGGGGGGCGGGCCCCTTGTGGGCCCCTTTTTGGTTTGTTTGTTTCCCTTTTTAGGCATTTTTGCCCCTGCCCCCCCCCGCCCCGTGTTGTTCATAAGGAACTGTCTCACGCTCTCCAATGGTGGGTTTGACCAGTCCAACAGAAAAATTTTCCTGTTCTGGTTCATAACCCTGCAGCCCCTAAAAACATTTGTCGAAATTTGGGGGTATTCAAGGACAATCAGGGCATACTGCGCTGTTCTGGGAGATTGGAATTTGCTTAGTATCCAGCGTTGCTAGAAGTATTGCTATAAGTATCCAGCGTTGATGCCCAAATCAGGTCATTTGGTCGACCTGATAGTCATGGACTCGCATCGGAAGGCCCTACACGCTGGGGTTGCTCAAACTTTGGCCCTGATACGTCATAAATTTTGGATCGTTCAGGGCAGAGCGGCAGTAAAAAAAGTTTTAAAAGACTGCCGCATTTGTCGACGGCTGGAAAGTTGGGAGTACAATCTTCCGCCAGTGCCGCCCCTTCCCGAACTTCGCGTGGGGGAGGGACCCCCGTTTTCGTATACGGGGTTAGACTACCTCGGTCCCCTATTTGTGAGAGAGGGGGACAGTCAAAAGAAAGTCTGGATCTGTTTGTTTACCTGTGCCGTAGTAGCGGTTCATCTCGAAGTCGTCGAAGATATGACCGTCGGACAGTTCTTGCTTGCCTTTCGACGATTCGTTGCAATGTACGGTCCTCCACGGGTGATCGTATCCGACATTGCTAAGCAATTGCATGCAGCATCCAGATTTTTTCGCAAATTGTGGTCCAACGTTCGAGACTCTGAAGCTACGCAAGACATTCTCATTTCCCACGGCATGGATTTTCGCTTCCTGCCTGAAATAATGGCACCGTGGATGGGGGGCTTCTACGAGCGGTTAGTTGCTGTGGTGAAAAGGGCCCTCAAAAATAGCCTCTCGACCTCTTTGGTTACTCTTGCGGAACTTCAAACGGTTGTCTCCGAAATCGTTTCGGTCGTGAACTCTCGGCCTCCAGTGTACGTCGAGAGCGATTTGAGCCGTACACCTTTGTCGCCTACGCACCTGCTCTCTCCTATGAAGAGAGTCGGGGGTATTGAATTGGCTAGTCGCGACGACGATCCTGAGTATTTGGCCAATCCTTCACCTCGTAGTTTGCGAGTTAAGGTGGTAGTTGCGTTTTCGAGGTTTTTGTGATTTCTATGTAAACTTTGCGCCACCAGTACTCAAGTTATAAGTGACTCCTGAGCATGAATTTTTGGGACAGTACTATAAAGGTCAAAATCCCCAGGCATGTCTCTCACTTTTTCGAAATTTCACCTATGGACATTTTTAGAGGGTTTTAATAAAGATTTTAAAGAGGGTTTAGAAGGTTTTAATTTTTAGACTAAAAAATATCTTAAATTTTCGGTGCGTTTGCTTTTCAGTTATTTTCTCAGTAAATTGACTAGTTATCAAAAAAGTGGGGGACATGCCTGGGGCTTTTAAACATGTCAAAAACCTTACCAACTTTCAGCCCCAACAGGTAATCGTATGATTCAGAGCTGTGGCGCAAACTTTTTGTAAAAAATTGTAATATTTTGGAAATGACCTTTCTTTAGTCGCTTATATTGGAAACAAAATCACAGGTTAAATTTCAATGCATGGCATACATTTAGGAAACATATTGTTCTACCTAATGCAAAAGACCGCTTGTGATTTGAATTTGTAAACGCTGAGCTATGCCTTTTCAAAAAAACACCTAAAAACGCAATTACCCCCTTAAGCGGAAACGATTGCAAGAAATCGTCGCGCGTTTTTGGTGAACATGGAGGGCGGAATATTTACTCAGCCTGAGAGAGCGGGTACCTGTGCATCGTCAGCGTGGTACGACTCCTTGGCACCCTTCAGTTGGTTTGGTACAGTTGTGCATATCAAGGAGAACCTACCTCGAGCATCTTGGCGCCTCGGAGTCATTCAAGAATTACATTCGAGCTCCGACGGTTGCATCCGTTCTGCCACTGTTCGCACAAGTGTAGGATCTGTCCTACGTCGGCCAATAAAGCTGCTCTACCCTTTAGAGTTGGGAGACGATTCTGTTTCAACAACAGAAAATGCAGCTTCCAATGGTTCTCCTCCCGTAGGGAGGACACCGCGTAAAGCTGCCGTCGATGCTCGACGAAAATGGCAGTTGTATTCTCGTGACTCTGAAGATGAAGAGGTCTAAGCATCATTCCTTTGAGGGATGTTGCAAGCTGCCTGCCTCCATGGCTTACTTATTGCTCCATTTGACGGGAACATTTCTCGATTGCTCGCTATTGTATTTTAGAGTTCCTTCTCTCAGAGATCTTAGGTCTCCTCTGCCTTGGTCGCATATTCGACACCTATTTGGACAACTAATTGGACCCCCTGCGCCCAACCTCCCCTGGGGAGTGTCGGGAAAATCCCGATTACGTGTGTGTACTCGTGCGCCATGTATTTTTTGTCTGTTTGCGTTTGCTAGAGCTGTACGTATATATGCATGCTGTATATGCATGCATATCGACGATCAGCTCATTTGCATATTTGTTGCCGGCTGCTTAGTTTGATTAACCGTCTGGGTTTTTTTGTGTTCGTTGTAACAGTGGCGGTAGTGGGTCGTGGTTGTAATTTTTGTTTGCCATGTGTGGGTTGTAGTTTGGAGTGACGTAAATAGTCAGGATTTTGCTCGTACAGTTGGGAGTTTGTATACATATAATTGGTTTAGTTTTGTTCTTGCCTATTGGCAGTTTGATAGTGCGATAGTTTGCCGTTTTGGCATCGAGGTTTTTTGTCTCCCTTTTGGTCGTTTGTTTTCTATTGATTCTTGTATTTTGGCTGGACTGACGGTTTATATTAAACTGTTTACGTCCGCATCGACTTGTGTTGACTTTTAGTTGTGTACGCGTGGTTAATACAATTTGCTATGGTTTATTTCGATACTATTTGTGCACCTGGTGAGTGGTGACCACACTCTTCCCATAGGGAAGGGAAAGTCCCCTTAACTGTATCAACGGGAAATACTGTGGGCCCAACCTTTTTATACAGTCCACTTAGTTTGTCGACGGGCCCAAATTTTCCCCATACGGAATATATAAGGTTTTTTCCGGCACAAACTTTGGACAGTCACTGGTAAACCATAACGTTGTTCACTATTTTTTGAGTTTTAGAAGTATATGTAGAAAAAAGGTAAACCAGAAACCCAAACGGCTTTGGCCAACAGTGTTTTTGTAAAAAAATATGACAAGTCAAAAATTATTTGAAAAATTTTGTCACACTCTAATTTTTCAATATGCAAAATTTGTATATTTTATAAAAAATTCAACAGGCTTCAGAGGTCAGACTGAAGCGGGGGGGGAGAAATTATTTTGGATTCTAATTCGCTTTCTACCCCATCTTTTAATAAAAATATGAAACCCCCATCGTCAGCCATGCCCCCAATCTGATCTCTAGCCCCCAGAATAGCTGTCGCCCCTTTTAATAAAAATCTGAAGTGAAATTAATGGTGTTAAAACCCTTAAGGGTCGAATAAGTCGGAAAAACGGCATTTTTTCGACTAATGATCCGGGGGGGTCAAAATCCTACAAGTCCCCCTACATCCCCCAAACCTAGGCGGGGTCAAAATTGAACGCTCTTTCGAATAGGCTAGGTTAGAAGTTTGCAGGATGTAAGCTCTATCTGGAAATCAAACTTTGTCAAAAAAATAAACTTTACATGAAATTTTTTGCGCAAAATTGAATTTACGCAAAAATACTGAATCAAATGAAGACCTGCTGCTACCACTGAAAGAGCAACTTCTAAGCTACTAAATGCTGAAAAAATTTTGTAAATCGGTTCAGGCTTTGAAAAGTTACAAAACTTTTTCTGAAGCTACCCGAGCCAGGCTGATTGAAGCGTTACAGCACAAGTAAGGTTCAATGCAAATTTCGGGCCATATATAGCTGGGAATTTTTCTGAAATATGGAACTGGTTGGTGTACTTTAGTGCACCAAATTTATTTTTGATGCTTATTAGTAGGTTTTCCCATAAAATTAGGCCTCAGGCTTAGGCTTAGTGCTTAGACTTAGGCTTAGTGCTGAGGCTTAGCATAGTGCTCAGTTAGGTTAGGCTTAGGCTGAGGCTTAGTGCTTAGGCTGAGGCTTAGTGCTTAGGCTGAGGCTTAGTGCTTAGGCTCAGGCTCAGTAGGTTGGTCAGAAAAGGCTTAGTCTTAGTTGTTTGCATCAAATAAAAGGACACTTGCTACTGTGGAATCATAAATAAAGCTGCACCTGTAAACCGAAACTGACTGTCAGTCCCAGCTTGCTGCTGAGCATCAGTGACGTTTGTAAATCGTATTTATGGTATTCGCTTTCAGTTAAAATAGCTACTTATGCCTAATGATGCTTAATTTTATATGAAAATGTAATTAATTTATTGTATACGCGAAAAGAATCTAAAACTTTTGATATGCAAGCTCAATTTAACTATGTATATTTCGCCTCTTTTTTCAGTTGGCAAAATCAGTATTTTTAGTATAAATGAGCTAAATATGTTGCTAAGAGAGCTGTATTAAGTATATTATTATGTGTTATTTTATGACAATCAAACTGCAGGCTGATATTACGACTGTATTGGTCATAATTTTCGACGATTAGCCCTAATATGTCGAAAAACGATGAGTTTCGACTAAAATCGAATTTTCACGAATAGGTATAAATCAACGTTTTTTCGCTTGGAAAGTGCTAAAAATGAACTTAGCGCATGCGAAAACCTATAAAAACGTGTTTTCACGGTGAAAAAATGTCAGTTTGAATTTCTCCCTCCCCCCGCCTCAGTTGCGCCCCAAATGGGCCCCCTTCCCCTTGCCGGGGCGGCGAATTTTTTTTTTTTAAAAAATCGAGGTTTTTTAAAAAAATTTTTGTAATTTTTTTTTTTTGAAAATCGTGATTTTCGTGTTTTTCAATATATCAATCATATTCATCAAAAATGAGACTTTGCGACCGCTCGATCAGCCTATGGCAAATAAAATGAGCTATTGGTTGTGTAACAGCTATGTATCTTGCTGTGAAGAGAAATCGTAAGCCGAAGTTCCACTCAGGTTTGGTCTACAGTGAATGCTAATTTGTATCAATCAACTTCATTTTTTGTGCTTGGACATACTTTTACACCAGTTTGCCATTAGGCATCTAAAATTAGCCGCATGTTTGAAAAGTCACATTTCAGGAGCGCCACATTAAGGACAAGTTTGAATTTGGTCAAAAATTGGACGTTTCTGGCGAATTTGACCAATTTTTCGGCAATCGGAATCCGGTCAAGAGCCTTTGTTTTGATTCTAAAAGTTGTAAACAATAATCTGACACCATTTAGACACGATTAGAACGGAAAAAGCAAGGGTTTCGGAAAAAAATTTCGAAAACGTCCTTCACTGAGGGTCATATCTCAGAAAATCTAAAAAAAGAAATAGGGGTTCTTGAAGCAAAAATGCTTCCCCCAAGGTGCTCTACTCAGTAGCGTACCCAGGATTTCGCGAAGGGGGGGGGGGCTGAACTGATGGTCGACGACCGGGGGGGGGGGGGGGGTGAAAACGCACACGCAGGCCGCGGCAGGCTGCCGAAAGTTCAGCTTTTAAAAATTTTTTTAATGATTTCATTGATATCGCAAAAAAGTTTTATATACGCAACATGTCGTGCAATCATAGTGGTTGCAGGGGTCTGGGGGCGGCAGCCCCCAGAAGCTGGAGCTTTTTTAGAATTTTGAAATAAAATTTGCATTGAAAAACCATTTCTAAGCAACAGTTGTCGTGAAATCATAGTGGTTGCAGGGGTCTGGGGGCGGTAGCCCCCAGAAGCTAGGGCTTTTTCAAAATTTTGAAATAAAATTTGCATTGAAAAAGCAATTCTAAGCAACACTTGTTGTGAAATCAAAGTGGTTGCAGGGGTCTGGGGGCGGCAGCCCCCAGAAGCTGGGGCTTTTTCAAAATTTTGAAATAAAATTTGCATTGAAAAAGCAATTCTAAGCAACACTTGTTGTGAAATCAAAGTGGTTGCAGGGGTCTGGGGGCGCAGCCCCCAGAAGCTAAAGCTTTTTTAGAATTTTTAAATAAAATTTGCATTGAAAAAGCAATGCTGAGCAACAGTGGTCGTAAAAAAAGAGTGGTTGCAGGGGTCTGGGCTTGGCAGCCCCCCCCCGAAGCTGGAGTATTTTTAGAATTTTGAAATAATAATTGCATAGAAAAACCAATTCTAAGCAACACTTGTCGTGAAATCATAGTTGTAGCAGCGGTCTGTTCAGAGTCAGATTATGTCAAATATTTCAAACTTTTAACCTATTTAGATAAAAAAAGCACGAAAAATCGGCTCATGGGGGGACTAGCAAACCTGAAAAATACGTTGTATACAGGAAAAAATTGAAGAAAAACCATGGGTGACAAGGGCCGTCCTTAGACGTTCGTCCTCCACTCCACCCACCACACGGTTTTTAATTAAAAGCCACACAAAATATATATAGTAGTATACAAAATACCAATAGTAGTTGTCAGCATTACTCATTATTAATACACCATAGCAGATATAAGTCATGTATATATATACATTAGAGCAGTAATGAATTAGGGGCGAGATCCCCTCGAAAGAAAATTTTGGAAAATTTTTGAAATTTTAGTCAATTGGGAACGTGCTGGAAAATTTTTTTCAGCGGTGTCATAAAACCAAAGAAGACCATAGGAAAAAAAGTGAAAAAAAGGGGGGGGGGGCTGAAATCGCGAAGGGGGGGGCTGTTGTCCTCCTAGCCCCCCCCCCCTGGGTACGCCACTGGCTCTACTCAAAAAAATAGGTCCACTATTTTTCCAAAAAAGCTCCAGCTTCTGGGGGCTGCCGCCTACAGACCCCTGCAACCACTCTGATTTTTACATTAAGTATTGCTTAGAATTGCTTCTTGAATAGAAATTTTATTTCAAAATTCCAAAAAAGCTCCAGCTTTCTGGGGGCGGCCTGTCGCCCCCAGACCCTTGCAAGCAACCACTGGAGCAACACTTTAAGGACAAGTTTGAATTTGGTCAAAAATTGGACGTTTCTGGCGAATTTGACCAATTTTTCGGCAATCGGGATCAAGTGCAGTTGGGGGGGGGAAATAGTGGACCTATTTTTTGGAGTAGAGCACCTTGAGGGATGCATTTTTTGTAATAGAACCCCTATCCACAAATTTGGATTTTCCGAGCTATGACCCCTTGAAAACTGCATTTTCAGTGTTTTTGGAAGTGAACGTAGGCCAAAGTTCGAAGCTAAAAATGGCTATAATCTTTGTTTTTGGATAGTTTTGAGTGCGTTATGATGTTTTAAGGCATCGTCTAGGCTTAGCTGGCAGGATTCTCTAGGCTAAGCTGGCAGGATTTCTTCTGAAAATTTTGATTTTTTATTGCCTAAGCCTGAGCATAAGCCTAAGCCTGAACCTAAGCCTAAGCCTGATACTAAGCCTAAGCCTAAGCCTAAGCCCCATACTAAGCCTAAGCCCAAGCCTAAATTAAGGCCAAGTTTGAATTTGGTCAAAAATTGACCGTTTCCGGCGAATTTGGCCAATTTTTCGGCAGGAACTCAGTCAAAGAGCCTTTGTTTTGATTCTAAAAAATTGTAAACAATAATCTGACACCATTTAGACACGATTAAAACTGTGAAAACGTAAAAAATCCTGCCAGCTTAGCCTAGAAAATCCTGCCAACTAAGCCTAGATGATGCCTTAATATCCATTTTTGGCTTCGAACTTTGGCCTACGTTCACTTCCAAA
This sequence comes from Trissonchulus sp. WLG1_4, assembly GCA_030248245.1. NCBI lineage: Eukaryota > Metazoa > Nematoda > Enoplea > Enoplida > Ironidae > Trissonchulus > Trissonchulus sp. WLG1_4. Next base: position 14,711 of record JASANF010002799.1, on the reverse strand, counting down.
AACACTGAAAATGCAATTTTTAAGGGGTCATAGCTCTGGGGCCGTATTCTCAAAATTACCTGCAGGTAAAGTTAGGCTAACTTTACCCACAGGTAAGGTGAAGGTAAGATTAATTCTGTGGGTAAAGGTAAAGTTAAAATTGAAAACAAGGTTAACGTCGACGGTTGAGGTTAAAAATTTGCACAATACATTAACTTAAGCTGCGAAACAAGATAAAGCACTTTTCAGGACCGAATTTTAAGGGTAATCTTAGCTATCACATTGGCTTTAAGCATTGTTTGAGAATGCGACTTTACATTCACTTTACCTGTGGGTAAAGTTAGCCTAACTTTACCTGCAGGTAATTTTGAGAATACGGCCCCAGAAAAACCAAATTTGTGGATAAAGGTTCTATTACAAAAAATGCTTCCCCCAAGGTGCTCTACTCCAACAAGTGGATCCACTATTCCCACCCCTATTTTGGGTGCTTATTAGTGTTTTATAGTAGCCCCTGATTCAAATTAGCTTGAGTACTTCTGAGAAAACATCAACATGCAGTCGGTGTCAGTGTCACGAGAAATGAAAAACGCACACAGGCTGCGCTCAACCAAGCCAAACAGATGTGGCAAAATCAATTCACAGATCAATTGTAAACTACTGAAGTTTTACATTTTTCTTTCCGATATAAACCCGGTTTAAAACCTGCTCGGTTTTTGAAGCACTGCTGGTGTGAAATGGTAGCGACAGAAACGAACTAGCACATGTATTCATCAGCTGTTGTGTAAAAACATATGTTCAAAATGTTCAGGCTTCACGAACACATGCTAATTCTTGTTTGTCTCTTTCCTGTCTGGCACATCATATAAAAAATATTGTCAAAAATGCTAATCTCAGCCTAGGCTTCTTCTTTTGGCTAAATTCGGCCTCAGGCTAAAGGCTTAGGCTTAGAAATAGGCTTAGTTTTGAGCTTAAGGTGGTAGTTGCGTTTTCGAGGTTTTTGTGATTTCTATGTAAACTTTGCGCCACCAGTACTCAAGTTATACATGTAAGTGACGCCCGAGCATAAATTTTTGGGACAGTATTGTAAAGGTCAAAATCCCCAGGCATGTCTCTCACTTTTTTGAAATTTCACTTGTGGACATTTTTAGAGGGTTTTAATTTCAAGAAAATATCTTAAATTTTCGGTGCGTTTGCTTTTCAGCTATTTTCTCAGTAAATTGACTAGTTATTAAAAAAGTGGGGGACATGCCTGGGGATTTTAAACATGTCAAAAACCTTACCAACTTTCAGCCCCAACAGGTAATCGTATGATTCAGAGCTGTGGCGCAAACTTTTTGTAAAAAATTTTAATATTTTGGAAAGGACCTTTCTTTAGTCGCTTATACTGGAAAGAAAATCACAGGTTAAATTTCAAGGTATGGCATACATTTAGGAAAGATTTTGTTCTACCCAATGCAAAAGACCGCTTGTGATTTGAATTTGTAAACGCTGAGCTATGGCTTTTTAAAAAAACACCTAAAAACGCAATTACCCCCTTAAGCTTAGGCTTAGGCTTAGTTTCAAAAATTAGCTTTTGTAAGTTTATGTGATGCAGGCACGAAGAAAAGCTGTGTTGCAAATTCTTCCAATAAAAACCCGATGGGAAGATTTTCGTTGTGTTCTCGTCTAGCACATCATACAAAAGATTTATCCTAAAACGCTAATCTAAGCTTGGGCTTCTTTTTACTGAATTTAGGCTCAGGCTTAGGCTTAATCTTGAAATTCGCTTAGTTTTGGGCTTAGGCTAAGTTGGCTTGTTGTCAGGGTTGGCAAGTCTCGGGTTTGCAACCGAGACCGAGACCAGGCTACCGAGACCACCCAAACGAGAACTACGAGACCGAGAGGCCAGCTCTTGGGGGACCTTTTTTCAAGTTTCAATTTCAAAATTTTTTGAGATACTTTGAATTATGAAAAATTTGTAATTAAATTACAAAAAAATGACCCTGGTGATGAGGTTAGCGAACGACCGGAGGTAAAATTTTGCCGGAGCCGGAGCCGGAGCCGGAGCCGGATAGAAAATGCCGGAGCCGGAGCCGGAGCCGGAGGCAGTGTTTTTAAAAAATCAATTTGTATATGTTGACAATTTTGACCAAATTTTTTCATTTTTTTCCGAAACAGCATTCTCAAATTTTTCAACACTCACGCCACATTTCTATACATTATGTTCTTACACACCTATTCAACCAAAATTGGCCACTGGTCCTGGTCATTGTTTAGAGAGATCTGACAAAAAATTTTCGTCAACATTGCTAAAAGTCGAAAATTTGGTCAAACTGACCAGTGACCAGTATGGGATTTTGACTCGGGTGCCGAAGGTGTACTCAGAGGGTGGTTCAGGAAGTCCATCTGTGCCCCCTTTTTAGTCGAACCTTACGAAATTGTCAACAAGGGTTCCCCAAAAAATAGATAAATTTGGAAAAGATTGCACTTTGTAGATGTAGATGCCGTAAATGTCTCTAGCTTCTGGGGGGTGCGGCCCCCGAGGCGTATCTCAGTGGCGTAGCCAAGAAAAATTGAGGGCATGGCTTTTCGATATTTTGTAATGGGTTGAAATGAACTTTTTTGTAATTTTAACACACCAGTTTGCGAGATAACAGTACATACTGTGCAGCTGAAAACACTAAATTACGTATATACATAGTTGCAGGGATCGGGGGGTGGCAGCTTCCAAAGAAATATGACAAACTTTTGTTTTTAAGCCGAATTTGGTCAATTGGAGACGTAATCAGAAACTTTTTCCCACCAGAAAATTGAAATTAAAGGGCGACCGTAATAGTAGAATTACATAATGGTGCAGAGGGATCGTCGCCTCCATTGCAGTCGGCAGTAATATGAGTATTGTAACCGACTTATCTTTCCGTTAGCCTTGATTTTTTCTTAAAATTTGAACTTTTTGCCAAAATTTCAACAATGAAAAATTCTCCGGCTCCGGCACTTTTTTTGCCGGAGCCGGAGCCGGAGGCTCAAATCCGGCCGGAGCCGGAGCCTCCGGTCGATCGCTAGATGAGGTATGAATGTATGACTTGTGAAGTTGCGAGAAACTCAACATTATCAAAAAAATCTTCATAACCTTAGTAAGTTTTGAAAACTTTAAGTCTCATCTGAAATATCGAGACCACCCTATGGCAGGTCACGGTTTTCCTACCGAGACCGAGACCGAGACCAGCCTAGTCTCGGGTTTTTTACGAGACCGAGACCGAGACCGAGACTGCCAACCCTGCTTGTTGTGTTATGTATGTTTATGTGATGTGCCAGAAAGGATGAAAAGCTACATTGATAAAAGAATTGGATCAAGTGCAGTTGGGGGGGGGGGAAATAGTGGACCTATTTTTTGGAGTAGAGCACCTTGAGGGAAGCATTTTTTGTAATAGAACCCCTATCCACAATTTTAGATTTTCTGAGCTATGACCCCTTGAAAATTGCATTTTCAGTGTTTTTGGAAGTGAACGTAGGCCAAAGTTCGCAGCCAAAAATGGCTATAAACTTTCGTTTTGGAAAGTTTTGAGTGCGTTATGATATTTTAAGGCATCGTCTAGGCTTAGTTGGCAGGATTCTCTAGGCTAAGCTGGCAGGATTTTTCTGAAAATTTCGATTTTTTTATTGCCTAAGCCTGAGCCTAAGCCTAAGCCTGAACCTAAGCCTAAGCCTAAGCCTGATACTAAGCCTAAGCCTAAGCCCCATACTAAGCCTAAGCCCTAAGCCTAAGCCTAAGCCCAAGCCTAAATTAAGGCCAAGTTTGAATTCGGTCAAAAATTGGACGTTTCTGGCGAATTTGGCCAATTTTTCGGCAGGAACCCGGTCAAAAAGCCTTTGTTTTGATTCTAAAAAATTGTAAACAATAATCTGACACCATTTAGACACGATTAGAACGGAAACAACCAGGACTTCGCAAAAAAAATTGCGAAAACGTCTGTCACTGAGGGTTCAGATTTAGGGGGGTCATATCTCAGAAAATCCAAAAAATGAAATAGGGGTTCTTGAAGCAAAAAAGCTTCCCTCAAGGTGCTCTACTCAAAAAAATAGGTCCACTATTTCCCCCCCCCAACTGCATTTAACCCAAAGAATTAGCAGTCTGAATAAAAGAATTCTTGTCTTGTCTTGATGCATTTTTGCTACAAGAACCCCTGAACCCCGATTTCATTTTTTGGATATTCTGAGCAGTGGCGTACCCGGGGGGGGGGGGGGGCTAGGGGAATATCAGCCCCCCGCTTCGCGATTTCACCCCCCCCTTTTTCCATTTTTTCCTGTGGTAGTGGTCTCCTCCCCTTTGGTTTCATGACACCGCCGAAAAAATTTTTCGGCACGTCCCCAATTGACCAAAATTACACTGAAATTTCAAAAATTTCCCAAAATTTTCTTTCAAGGGGATCTCGCCCCTACCCTAATTCATTACTGCTATAATGTACATATGACATATCTGCGATGGTGTATTAATAATGAGTAATGCTGACAAGTGGTCACACTGAAGCGGGGGGGGGGGGGAAATTATTTTCGATTCAAATTCGCTTCCTACCTCATCTTTTAATAAAAATATGAAACCCCCATCGTCAGCCATGCCCCCAATCTGATCTCTAGCTCCCAAAATAGCTGTCGCCCCTTTTAATAAAAATCTGAAGTGAAATTATTGGTGTTAAAACCCTTAGAAGTCGGAAAGTCGGACTAATGACAAGTATTCAGTATTTAGTATTTAGTTATATATTTTGTTTGGCTTTTAATTAAAAAACCGTGCAGTGGGTGGAATGAAGGACGAACGTCTAAAGACAGCTTTTTCAGCCATGGTTTTTCTTCAATTTTTTCCTGCATACAACGTATTTTTCAGGTTTGTTAGCCCCCATGGATCAGTTTGTAGATATAGTAGATATAGTAGAAACGACAACGACGTTAGCGGAGGCAAGAGGGCGGACAGTGAAGGGGACTTTGGGGATACATACATACACCCCCCTCTTGCCCAGAGCAAAGGACGTCTCCCATTCACCAAATTTGCGTAAAAATAAAAAATCTCTAATTTTTTCCTGGGCGGCAGCCGCTACCAGACCCTTGCAACCACTATGATTTCACGACAAGTATATATTGCTTAGAATTGCAATTTCAATGCAAATTTCATTTCAAAATTCTAAAAATGCCCCAGCTTCTGGGGGCTGCCGGCTGCCGCCCCCAGACTCCTGCAACCACTATGTATAATTTTGCGACAAGTGTTGCTTAGAATTGCATTTTCAATGCAAATTTTATTTCAAGATTCTAAAAAAAGCTCCAGCCTCTGGGGGTTGCCGCCCCCAGACCCCTACAACCACTATGATTTTGCGAAAAGTGTTGCTTAAAATTGCATTTTCAATGCAAATTTTATTTCAAAATTCTAAAAATGCTCCAGCTTCTGGGGCTGCCGCCCCCAGACCCCCACAACCACTATAATTTTGCGACAATTGTTGCTTAGAATTGCATTTTCAATGCAAGTTGCCGCCCCCAGACCCCTGCAGCCAACATGATTTTGCGACAAGTGTTGCTTAGAATTGCATTTTCAATGCAAATTTTATTTCAAAATTCTAAAAATGCTCCAGCTTCTGGGGCCGCCGCCCCCAGACCCCTACAACCACTATAATTTTGCGACAAGTGTTGCTTAGAATAGCATTTTCAATGCAAATATTTCAAGATTCTAAAAAAAGCTCCAGCTTCTGGGGGCTGGCTGTCGCCCCCAGACCGCTGCAGTTACTATGCTTGGACATGTTGCGTAAACTTTTTCAATGCAATCAGTTTGAAAATTCTAAAAACTAAATCTTCTGCAGATTGCCTCGGACTGCGTGTCAGGGCCTGCACTGCCTCGGACCCCCCCCGGTCGTCGACCATCAGTTCAGGTCAGCCCCCCTTCGCGAAATCCTGGGTACGCTACTGATTCTGAGATATGACCCCCCCGAAATCTCTGAACCCTCAGTGAGGGACGTTTTCGTAATTTTTTTCTGACACCGGGGTTTTTTGCGCTCTCTAAACTTGTTTAAATGGAGTCGTAATAATGTTTAAGGCCGATTCGCACGCTGCGATTTTGACGCAAGACGGAGGGTGTCGCACACAAAACGCCGCGTCCGAACAAACGTTGCGTCTCGCATACTATTTTGCTGCGTCTTTAAGGTTTTAAAAATATGAGAAACTCAAACAGCTTTGCTAATATTGTTGGAACCAACACGTCCGCAGCGTCAAAACGCACTAAAATCGCAGGATGAATTGCAGTCTGGCATTTAAAACTCTACGGAAAAATCAAGACGCATGCATTCCGCACTGAAATTGCTGCGTCTGTACAGACAGTGCGTTTTGCCGCAGCGGCGAAAACGCTGCGGCAAAATCGCAGTAAAATCGCAGCGTGTGAATCGGCCTTTACAATTTTTTAGAATCAAAACAAATTCTCTTTGACCGGGTTCCTGCCGAAAAAATGGCCAAATTCACCAGAAACGTCCAATTTTTGACTAAATTCAATCTTGGCCTTAATTTAGGCTTGGGCTTAGGCTTAGGGCCTAGGCTTAGTATGGGGCTTAGGCTTAGCCTTAGGTTCAGGCTTAGGCTGAGGCTCAGGCTTAGGCAATAAAAAATAGAAATTTTCTGGAAAAATCCTGCCAGCTTAGCCTAGAGAATCCTGCCAACTAAGCGTAGACGATGCCTTAAAACATCATAACGCACTCAAAACTATCCAAAAAACAAAGAATATAGCCATTTTTGGCTTCGAACTTTGGCCTACGTTCGCTTCCAAAAACACTGAAAATGCAATTTTCAAGGGGTCACAGTTCAGAAAATCCAAATTTGTGGATAGGGGTTCTATATATTACAAAAAATGCTTCCCTCAAGGTGCTCTACTCTAAAAATAGGTCCACTATTCCCCCCCCCCCAACTGCACTTGATCCAAAATTTGGGTGTCTGGAAAAATCACGACGACTCCATACGTGGGCAGCTACCGAATTCTGGGGGAGGGGGTGAGCCCGCGCGGGGGGTGCGGAGCAACTTTTCCGGCTATTTTTGCCATTCTGGGGGTGACGGACCTGTCTGGGGGGGGTTAGGATGCCTTCTGGGGGGGGGGGGGGGATGAAACCCCACCCAACCTCCCCACGCCCATGTATGGACGACTCAAAAAAATAGCCGGTAAATTTTTGGTAAGAAAGTAGAAAAATAGTGCTGTGGAATTGTGGAAAATATGTTCAAGAATTTTTCCCTACTTTTTTGACAAGTATTAAAAATAAGAAAAAAATCAACATGTGATTCCAGAACTTGGAAATTAGTCCAGATGAACGTAGATCCGTTGAACCAACGTGAAACAAATAATTAACCACATGAAAGTTTTTTTAAAAATAAAAAGTCGTCAGCCAGACCTCAAGCCAGGCCACTATTGTAAAAAATGTATATGTAGTATATAATTTTTTCTCAAAAAAGTGTTGGCACAAACTCGAATTTTTGTGGCACATATATTTTTATATATAGGCGGTTTAATTTGTACGCAGAGCAACGTCTGTCATGAAAGTGGAGCTGACGCCATTCAAAAATGTTAAGTTGACAGCCCCACATTTCAAAGCTGATTAACTTTTCACAGGCTGCATGGATCTAGCTAATTTTTGCGGCACAAACTGGCATCCAACCTAGTTCGTGCCGCCAAAAGTGGAGTTTATGCCGCAAGTGGAGCCAGTGGCGTAGCCAGGAAAATATTTCGGGGGGAATGACTTTTCGATTTTTTTGCAATGTGCTAAAATGCACTTAATTGCAATTTTAACGCCATAAACGACACAAATTAGCATATTTCGTTCAAAACCAACGCTAATTTTCTGACCAGAGCGGCATCAAAAGTAAAATTAAAGCTCAAAAATTAGAAAACTGCAGGCCGACAAGGGTCCAGAAGCTAGCAAATTTGAAAACTTTTTGACGAAGAAGAAAACTAAGAAGATCTTTGACGTTCCGAGCCACAAATTTACTAAATATGTCATTTTTGCTGCGATAAAACAGCTAAAAGGGTACATTAAACAGTGTGCTAAGCAAATAAATAGTAAACAATGTACCCATATATACATGTACAGGCTTTAATGGAACACAAAAGCAAGTAACATTGAGCCACAGAGTTGCCACGAAAAGAGTCTTTGAATAGAGAGAGACCTGCTGTGCTGCAGGTTTTAAATTTCAACTGAGCTAAAACCTTGGTTTAAGAAAATCACGAAATTCATAACGAATCAGGTGACCAAAAAAGGTGCTCCACTAAAAAATTGGAAATTTGTGAATGTAAATAACAAAGTGCATTTGACTGATTTATAAGAGCAGTAAGCCTCGAATGTTTCTTAAATTAATATTCGTAAACTAAATGGCTCCTAAACCAGGTTTAAACCAGGAAATTGTATTGTTCTGCAAAGTTTTATCGGTTACAGACTTTATATACAGTTGCTTTCTACACTTTTCATTATTCAGAGACATTTTCAGACTTTCAGAGGAATTCCAGATATATAATTTTGAGAGAAATTTAGAGAAACTTAAAGATAAATTCACCCAGAATGCGTTGTGTGTCAGTAGGACTAACATGGGGTCACTCAATGCAAGGATCAATATACGATTTCTGAAAAAACAATTCGAAGATATAGATTGGGCATCCATAACGTGGGGTGTCTAAGGCTCGAAGTGCGCATGACAGGGTTATAGGGATCGACCGGATCCAAAATTTCTGCCGGATCCGGATCCACTGGATCCGGCCGGATCCGGATCCGGATCCAGCCTGAGACACACAGACATTTTTCCAAAAATGAAAAAATTTTCGAAAAATTTTTGTCTAACTTGACCACTGGCTGTCCCAGACTTCGATTTCGGGGGGTGGGCGGGTGTCTGAAGAAATTTTTTGACTTTTTATAATAGCGTTTATCAGCTTTACGCTAATTTGTTATTGCCGCAGCCATATCGAGGGCAATGAATTGAGTCTGTTTGTAGTAAAAACCAGTGGTGCACCCAGAATTTTTAGGTTGAATTTGGTCACCTGGAGACGTATCAGAAATTTTTTCCGACAGGGAACGTCACATCAGACAGAAGACAGTGTATTACACAACTAAATGCAGCATACTATACTCGTGTAGACATGCAAATGCAGCATAATGTACTCATGTATAGGCTTTGATGAAAGATAATGACAAGGAATAGTAAGCCTAAGAGTTGCAGGAGTCTGGGGGCGGCAGCCCCCAGGAAAAAAATGTGGGAAATTTTTGATTTTTGGCCAAATTTTTTCAATTGGGGGGACGCATCAGAAAAATTTTCCGGCCGGACCATAAAAACCAAAGGGGGGACCCTTGGAACAAATAGTTGTCGTCAAGAAGTGCCAATTTGATACTGGATCCGGATCCGGCAGGTTTGGATCCGGATCCGGCGCCGGATCCGGATCCACTGGATCCGGCCGGATCCGGATCCGGATATCCGGTCGATCCCTACAGGGTTAATATGTAAATGACAAATGTGTTTGTAAATAATTTTATATATTTATTCAATATATAAGGATGATTAGTTTTTGCTAAAATTATGCTTTTAGATTCATTCAAAATGGGTCAAATGTCAGATTGGGATTACGTAGCAATCGCAGTCTATTTTTCTTTGTGTCTGGCAACTGGATTTTATGTAAGTTTAGGGCAGCAGCAGTATAGATGCATAGGATAAGTACAGAAAAATGTTTTTAAGAATAACATATAAATCTGAGTTAGTGAAAACAAAGCGTTGTGCAAGTGACGTGTTTGTAGTGTCGAGAAAATGGAAACTTGAAAAAATGTTTATTTGTTTGTATAAAGTATATATATAATTTGCTGCGATAAAATGTTTTGCCTAGAAATGTCACGGCCCACGGCTATGAGGAAATATTTTAATATGGCAAACTGGATTAAACGAATCAGATTTATATAAATTTTTTTTGCTCAGCAGTCTAGTTGATATTGATTTACAAATTTTCGTACACGAATGGTATATATCTGTAGTTGTCATAATCATAAACATTACAACGAATGGTGTGTGGCTTCATAGACGATGTCAAATGGGGGTTAATCAGAATTTCATTCAATCCGTTTAATCCCATCCCGAAATTAGGACAATATTTGCAGGCCATGTCAGCATAAGTTATGGCCAAAACAGATTAAATCTAATCCGTTTAATCCCCAACGTATGGCAATATAATTTGCAGGCCGTGTGCAAGTCTAATATATGTAAGTTATGGGTTAGTTATATTAACATCTATGTATGAGTATGACTAAGTATGACAATATTATTTGCAAGCCATTTGAAGTTGTGTTAGTCAGATTAATATTTAATCCCCCAAGCATATATGACTACATATATACATATTTGCAGGCTATGTGCAAGTCTAATCGCGGCACACTGAGCGGGTACTTCCTGGCGGGTCGGTTCATGGGCTGGCTGCCGGTGGGCGCGTCCTTGTTCGCCAGCAACATTGGCAGTGAGCATTTTGTGGGCCTGGCCGGCTCGGGCGCTGCGGCCGGCATCGGTGTGGGCGCTTTCGAACTAAATGTATGTATATGTATATATATATATATATATATATATATTTTATATATATATATATATATATATATATATATATATATATATACATATAGTGGGATGGGATTGATGCGGGAAATTTGTTGGATGTTTTTTGTATATAATATAATCATACATGTATGAGGGTGGGATGGGGTGGTCCCCCTCCCACAAAAAAATCGAGGAGCCGGTGGAGAGGGTCCCCAAAATTTGGTCAAAATTTAGAAAAAATGGCTCTTTTTTGCGAAATTTTCGCAAGCTTTATGGTATTTTTGGTCGATCAAGGGGGGAGGGTACCAAAAATTTGGCCGGAGAGGCCCCGCCCCAAAATTTTGACCCCGTTACATGACGTATGAATATAATCAGTGAACTTTTAACCAATTTATGTTAGGGTTGGCGCGACAGCGCCCAACCCTAGAATAGGAGAAAATCCACTCAATGCGGATTTTTGAAATTTAATTTTTTAATAACTTAAATTATATGCAAGCGAATGACTTTTAATTTGGTGTGTGTATCCGCCTAGTGGAAGGCTATACGCCTGCAAAATTTCGGAGAGATTGGTTGAGTCTAACTTGAGATATGAAAAAAAGACTTTTGCAAACTTGACACTTTCCGTCTTTTTTTTTCAACAGCTCTACCGGACCGGACGCTTGTAGAGTTGTCATGATTTAATATATTTTTCACATTTAGTTTGACCAAAGTTGCAAAGTGACGGGCCACTTTTTTCAATTTCGTCCCCGTTCGGTCTCTGCTGGGAGGGGGGAAACCCCTTTTTTGGGGTCCAAAAAAAATCGAAGTCCGAAAAATTTCTAGCCAACTTTTGAGAAGTCACGCAAGTGAGGTAGCCTCCATCTCTTGCATGCAGGGTAGTGGTGCTATAGTGTATCTGCTATTTTGGAGTCGATCGTGTAACTGTAGCGCAGGGGAGGGGGCTCTGAACTAGGGATGGAAGTCTCGGTCTCGGTCTCGGTCTCGGTCTCGGTCAAAACCCGAGACTAGCCCAGTCTCGGTCTCGGTCTCGGTCTCGGTAGTCGAAAAGTCTCGGTTTGTACCCGGTCTCGGTTTTTCAAATCTGTGAAAAATTTTCCTGTGGTCCCCCCTTTGGTTTATATTTTTGGCAGGAAATTTTTTTCGGAAGTGTTCATTTCACCAAAATTTCACACCAAACAGTGAAATTCTGTTATTTTTTTCGAAAAAACTTTGCCGTGGTTGTTTAGTTTATCAGTAAACACAGTGCACACACAAATGTATACACATATGTTTGTGATTAGCAAGGGCGTAGCCAGGGGGGGGGCTTCGCGGGGGTCGCGACCCCCCCCCCCTTTTGGTCGAACCTGAAGAAATTGTCAACAAGGGTCCCCCCTTTGGTTTTATTCGCCCGGCCTAAAAAAATTTCTGATACGTCTCCGATTGACCAATTTGGCTTAAAAATCAAAAATTTCCCCCAATTCTTTTCTGGGGGCTGCCGCTCCCAGACCCCTGCGACTATCTGGCTTACTTTTCTTTGTTATTATCTTTCGTCAAAGCCTATGCATGTATGCACTAGTACATAATGCTACATTTATATACTTGTGCAACATACTGTCTGACTGTCTGGTGTGACGGTATATACCATCTTTTTGTTTTAATTTTCCTGTCAGAAAAAATTTCTGATACGTCTCCAGTTGACCAAATTCGATCTAAAAATTGGAAAACTTTTTTCTTGGGGCTGCCATTCTGCCAACCGCAAACGCCTGCAACTTTGGTTTTTGGTATATATCTTGCGTTTGTAAACGTCCGTCCTAAAAAATTTCTGATACGTCTCCAATTGACCAAATTTGGCCTAAAAATACAAAATTCTGTTAAATTTTTTTCTGGGGGCTTCCGCCCCCAGACCCCCGCTGTTCTGTGGTTTATTATTCCTTGTTATATTATATTTCATCAAAGCCTATGCATGTCTACAGGAGTAGATTACCGTATGCTGCATTTACTTGTGTAATACGCTGTCTGATGTGACGTCAGACGATCCCATCTTTAGTTTAAATTTTCCTTTCTGATACGTATTCGGTGGGCCAAATTCGGCCTAAAAATTGAAAAAATCCCTAATTTTTTCTGGGGGCTGCCGCCCCCAGACCCCTGCAACCTATGGCTCAATGGTCTTGCGTTTTCCTTGCGTGTGTGAGTACTCAAATCGCGAAAAACTTGCTATAACTGAGTGAGCCAAAAAAGTTGACAAGGTGCGACCCCCCCTTTTCAAAATCCTGGCTACGCCCCTGGTGATTAGGTTTCTTATTTCATACGATCTATCAAGTCTGTCTGTCTGATTATTATTATATTTTATTCTTAAGTATTAGTGTTTGGCTGGTCAACTTTTTTATGCCAATTGGTGGCTTTACCTACTTAAATTAAATTTCAACCACTATTTTAGCAAAAATCAAAAGCAAAAATCTGTGAAAGTTCAACTAAACGCACTACTCAGAACCATGCGGTGACACATCTAGTTCGGTGGATGAGAAGGGAACATCTACTACTCCCAACTAAAATATAGTCCCAGCCCCAGGGGGTTAAGGGGGGCCCCACTCAAAGAGGGGTCACGCCGTAGGCAAACAATGAAAGAGCGTCACGGCGCAGGTCTAATTTTTGAGCCAAACCCTTTCTATCTAGGGTGTATTTTAGCAGAACATTGATACTTCCAATACAACGGAGCTATTTTTAAATAAATTCGAACCAAACAGTGTCAAAATTTGCTATTTTCTGGCATGCACAAGGACTAATTGCGTCTGTTTTGGAACAGAGGTCAAAATTTCACAATATTCAAGAAGACATGGTCCCACAGTCCCACACAAACGGGGGAAATAACCAGCAATGTAAACAAAATTGTCGTGATGTAGCTGTTAGTTCTATACATATATATAAAGGGTGTCTGACCATGGTCCTGTAAATTTGCCTAAAAATTTGTAAAAAGTCATCAAATCAATAGGTAAAAAAATGGCAAAAAATGACCCAGTCTCGGTTTTGGCGGTCTCGGAATTTGGTCTCGGTCTCGGTAGTCTCGGTTTCGTGGTCTCGGTCTCGGTCTCGGTCTCGGAAAAAAAACCGAGACTTCCATCCCTACTCTGAACGTAATTCACGTGTATTATGGGGGGAGGCTACCTATGGGCAGTACAGCCAAGACGGTTATAGATGGAGGTCTGTCGTTTTGTATGCGAATATAAACCCATATACTGTGCATTGCAGGGTGCCCATAGTTTTGCTGTCAGATTTTCCTAGTAGCCAGAACTGGTACACCCCCCTCTGGCACCCTTGAAAACATGGTTTTTCGTGACTTTGTCAATGTATAACGCTTTAATGGCTAATCACTCGTGCTGTATTGTTATGATGACACAATAAATACGTGCAGGGGTGTCAGTTGATATTGTTTGGTCAGCGTCGTGTATGGTATTTCACTTTGGCACCCCAGGCAAATTGGCAGAAGTCTCAGGTCTCGTCAAAAAGTGACCTAAGGTACTTTTGGGGTCGAAATTTTTTTTCGAGTTTTTCATAAAATCTCGTTTCTAGGGGTTATTTGGGCCCCTGAACACGAATCTGAGGTTAGTTTTTGCCTAGGACCCCCCTGGACCCGCCTATGTGGACCCTCACTCAGGGTGCCCCACCTAGGGGGTCCTAAGGGGTCAAATTTTCGAAATTGGGATTTTGATGCCCTTAGGGGTAATTTGGGTCCCGGAACGCGAATCCGAGGTCCATTTTCGTCTTGGACCCTGCTTAGTCCCCCTACGCCCCCACTCAGGGTACCCCCCTCCCCTATGGGGTTGTAAGGGCCAAGGGGTCAAATTTTCGAAATTGAGATTGTGATGTCCCTAGGGATAACATGGGCCCCTGAATACGAATCCAAGGTCCATTTTTGTCTAGGACGCCTCTGAGTACGACCCTACGGCCTCTCAGGGTACCCCCCCTAGGGGGTCCTAAGGGGTCAACTTTTCGAAATTGAGATTTTGATGTGTCAAGGGGTAATTTTGGCCCCTGAACACGAATCCAAGGTCCATTTTCGTCTAGGACCCCTCTGAACCCCCTACGGCCCCCTCAGGGTACCCCCCTACAGGGTCCTAAGGGGTCATATTTTCGCAATTGAGATTTTGGTGTCGCTAGGGATAATTTATGCCCCTGAACACGAATATGGTGTATGTTCTAGCCTAGGA